>LNAC01000373.1:1125635-1275307 GCA_002007465.1 Ailurus styani | reverse complement strand
TGGAGGATGGGGGAAGAAAGGGATATCCCTTTCCCCTTACACAACCACACATACACAAACACACACCCAAACCCACATCCAACGCTGGATATTGTGGAAGGAGGAAACTGGGCCCATAGTGAGAGCCATCCTCACAGCACAACGTTCCATGTCTTGTGCTCTCCTTTCCAACCATAAGCAGAAAATCACTGAGACTGAACTTGCCAACTGGCTACCCACCAACAGGCTAAACTAGCTGTCCTCCAACCACAGGGATGGGGGGGAGAAGACTCAGTCCCAGGGAAGGGTGCAAGGAGAACTGGGAGAGGGGAGGGGGACACACACGATTCTGGCATCCTCCCAGCCCCATCAAATGAGCAGGGACTTCAGAGCCTCTTTGAACACATCCCCAGACATTATGAAATGACAAAAAGGCACACTCTTGGCAGAACAAAAAGAGTGCCCCATCTGTTTTCTGGGTGTGAGTAAAGAGCTGACCCAACGGTTGCTAAAGAAGGAAGGTTTGGGGATGGAGCTTATGGGTAACTCCACTTCTGGGTACAGCATCTTTTCCTTTTCTCTCCTTCTCTGTAGCTGATGAGGAGGTTTGCGATGATACCGAGCTTCTCTCTCAGACCCAGCATCCACTTAGGATCTTAATAGGAAGATATGGCAAATCCACCACCTTCTTTTTCCTGCTGGGGCCTAGTGAGTGTCAGACAAAGGGAAGGAACGAGAAGGGAGAAATTCCACACTTGGGCTCTTCACTACAATGCAGCCTTTCCACAAACAGGACTCGACTTTGGGAAAGAGGCAGATGTGAGCCCAGCCCAAAGAAGGGAGCCCTCACAACCACGCTCTTACATGAGAAAGGATTTAACTCTGTAAGGACCAAGGAGAAAAGGGATGGAGCAAAAATGATCCAGAACCATCAGAGGAGGCTATACCTGACACTCTCCTCTCTTTTGCAAAATGAAGTAGAGCTATTTCTCTAGGGTTGAGGAGCTCTGAGGTAAAGGCTGTATGTGCACGTGACCAAATGAGAATGTTCAAGCCTGCTGCAATAAATCAATGTTTTGGCCTCCTCCAGCAATCACATAAACAAATGTGCTCTGAAAAATATTATTAAAACTCATAGCCCCAAGAAGTTGTAGGTTTGCACTGGCGAAAGTAATTACAGAACTAATTCCATTGTGTCACTGCAAATGCCTTCAGCTTGGTAACCCGTTGACATGACAAGAATGACTATCGGTAAAAAAAATAAAAGCAAGTTTCCTGCTTTCTTGAGTTTACTTCGGAGAAAATCCTTCCTTCCTTTGTTAAATCACAGGATTTTGCCCATGACGGTCAATATAATAAATGAGACAAACAGTCTGGGCCACATCTATACTCGGGATCTATGCAAAATAGGCGCATAGACTAATGGGGACAAATAAACAGGCACTACTGTTGGGCAAAGAACGCGTTAGATAAGTGGGTCCCACGCTACCTGTGCATCAGATCACCTAAGGAGCATTTTCAAACTACAGATATCCATCCTCCACCCCCAGATGTCCATATGAATTCATCTGTCTAGGACCAAGGCAGCCATGTATATTCAAACTAAGTTCATTGATTCAACATTCAGTAGATGTTTACTGCGAGCTTATTATGAATCAAGATTATCAGCATTTAGCAATGAATAAAACAAAAACAGTAATCTCAACCTTTATGGAATTTACATCTGTTGAGGGGGAATTGCAATAAATAAGATAAATAAGTAAAATATATAGCACATTAGTGGGGCTCCTGGGTGGCTCAGTCGGTTAAATGTCCAACTTGTGACCTCAGCTCAGGTCTTGATAGGGTTGTAGCTCAAGTCCTACGTGCCCAGCATGGAGCCCACTTAAAAAAAAAAAGATTTTTTATATCTATAGCACTAGGAAGTAATAAGTGCTAGGGAAAAAAATGCAATGGAAGAGAAGAGGAAGTTCAGGAGGGGCACAATGTTAAATAGGGTAGCCAGAAGGTGACATTTTAGCAAAGAAGTAAAAGAGGTTAGAAAGTAAGCCAAGAAAAATCTAGAGGGAAAGCATTACTATAGATGAAACCGTGTGTGCAATAGTCCTAGGGTAAGAACGTGGTTAGCCTGTGTTTGAGAACAATAAGGAGGCAGTGTAAGCTGAATCAAGTGAGGGCAGAGGAGAAGAGCAGATGAAGAAAGAGGAGCAGAAAATTAATGAGGGGTCTTGTGGGCAAACATATAGACTAGCTTTTACTCTTGGCAGGTCTGAGCCAAGGAATGATCTAATCTGCATCCACTATCCAGCCAGTGTCACTCTGACTACTCTTGAAAATAGACTAAAAAAGAGCTAAAGGGGAATCAAGGAGACCCCTCCCCCAGAAATCTAGTTACATAATCGAGGCCATAGTGGCTTGGACTAGGGATACTAGCCATGGAGGTCACAGAATGTAGTCAGAATTTGGATATATTTTCAAGACAGAGCCTATAGGATTTCTGATTGACTTGGTAGGGCTATGAGGAAAAGTGAGGAGGCAATCATGTCTTAGGGCTTTCATTTGCACAAATGAAATTGTCTTACTAAGATGGAGAAGACCAGGGAAGGGACTAGCTATAGCAGGGAGAAATAGTAAGAGGCCAGTTTCAGACATGCTGTCTTTGAGTTGCTTATTAAAGTCCAGGTTGAAACATTGAACAGGCGGTTGGAACAGAGTTCAGGGACACATCTGTGCTGGAAACATAAATTTTGGCTTCATCACCATATGGATGGTATTTAAAGCCATGAGTCTGGATGGCATCTGCGGGGGCCTGAGTTAGCTAGAGAGAAGAGGCCCACGCACTGAGCCTGGGTCACTGCACTCGGAGGTCAAGCCTCTGGGTACATGTGGTAGCTCCGAATTTCAGTAAAAGGTTTGTCTATTTCCGTCAAAAGAAGGTTGGTATCAAGCTGACTTCACTCATGACACAGCTGAGTTCAAAACTGTAAGAACAATGATCATCACTCCATTCTGCAGAAGAACATGATTCATGGAAAACTTTAAGGTTCTTCTCAGCATTTTAAGTCACCACCTTGCAGAAAGCCATGAAAATATACATCTTCTCCCCTTCTAACTGAACATTGGTGAAACTCGGATGCCCCACTCCTTCCTCCCACAGTCCCATGCCTCCAGTAAGCTCCAAGGTTGGTCCTGGCTGGTCTAAGGATAATCTCATTCTCCCTTACTCCCAGAATGGAAAGGGGGCTTTCAGTCAAGGAGAAATGAGAGGTTTACCAGGCTGCTGCTAAGAAAAACCTCAAGGCTCTTAAGAGAGAGCCACAGGCCTTGCTTCTTTCCTGACTTGGGATTTTTTTAAGGGAATACAGGGAACTGTGTCCTGTGGCCATCTTGCACAAATGCTCTCTGAGAAATTAATAATAATCCCCATGAGAGGCAAATCTGAGAAGTCAACATAGAATCATGAAGCTTAGAGACAGAACACAACCCAGAAAAGTGAAGGGAGGGGTTCAGAGTTCAGAGCAAATTAAGGTCAGGATCCAGAGCCTGGTCACTCGACCACCAGGCCAGTTCCCCTCTGCACCTCACGGCCCCCTAGCCTGGTTTCTTTCAGTACTTACTCCACACCTTTTGCTCAGGTCCAGTGCTCTCCTGAGAACTCCTAATTGGTGTTGCCACCATCTGCTGTGAAATATGGCCTTCAACAAACAGCTGGCCAAACCCGTGACAGAATGCTACAAGGAGTCTTCCTTTCTCTATCAGCAGAAAAGATCAAAGGCTCGGGAGGATGCAGACAGAATACAAGTGACTTGCCTGTCTTGTTAAGCATTCAAACACTTCATGAGTTTTCAAAAAAAATTAAGAACTAGATTATGCCCTCAGTCTGTGCATGTTATCTTTGTTTACATCACCAGGAGCTGTTTATCCATACCAATCAGGAGATTCAAACCAACAAATGTAACCGGGAGGTAAGATGAAAACACATGGAGATGGGGAAAAGTTATAAAACATGCCCTACTATCCTTGGATAAACTGAACATTGCTTAGAGCTAGGAAGAAGAGGAGTCAGGATCTAGGAGGGGATAGTGCCTAAAGAGGCAACACAGGGAGGGAAGCCTGCTGCCCTGAGGACCGTGGGAATTTTTCAATCATATGCAAGCAGCGGGGGTGAGTAGGGAGGGAGCACTTGGTTACCATGTGGAAAGCTTTCATCTCCCATAATAAGAATAATGAACATTTAGGGCGCCTGGGTGGCTCAGTGGGTTAAAGCCTCTGCTTTCGGCTCAGGTCATGATCTCAGGGTCCTGGGATCGAGGCCCGCATCGGGCTCCCTGCTCAGCGGGGAGCCTGCTTCCCCCTCTCTCTCTGCCTGCCTCTCTGCCTCCTTGTGATCTCTCTCCCGCTGTGAAATAAACAAATAAAATCTTAAAAAAAAAAAAAAAGAATAATGAACATTTATATGGTGCTTAGTATGTGCCAGACTCGACTTGATCATAATTTACTACATTCAGGTGATCTTATCTATTTAAGACATGTTTGTGGGTACACACACACACATCCAGATGTATGTATGGTAACTTCTGCATTCTATCATTCTTTCCATTTTATTTCTTTTTAAAGATTTTATTTATTTGTTTGACAGAAAGAGAGAGAGAGAGAGAGAGAGAAGGAGCAGGAAGGAGGAGCAGAGGGAGAGGGAGAACCAGATACCCCGCTGAGCAGGAAACCAGACATGGGACTCAATCCCGGGACCCCGAGATTATGCCCCAAGCCAAAGGCAGACATTTAACTGACTGAGTCACCCAGGTGCCCCATGTTCTTTCCATTTTAAAGAGACACAGAGAGGTTAAGTAATTTGCCCAAGCTCACACAGCTGGTGAGTTGCAGAGCTGGCTTTAAAGTCCACACTCCTAATCATAATGCTAAAGTCTCACATACCCCTCATTTTGGCACATCATTAAGGCCCCTCCTAAACTGGCCACTGTGTTTATCCTCACTTCTTGGGCTTCTCACATAGCACACCACACTGAACTTTTGGGGGTCCTCTCACACTGGGCCTTTCAAAACTACCTGCACACAAGGCTGCTTGTTTCCCTGCGGTCAATATCTTCCCCAGTTCAGCCTGGCCAATTCCTCCTCATCTTTCGGAACCCATCTCAAAAGTCTCCTCTGGGAAGCCTCGCCCGGCTCCAGCAGACTCACAGGCCTCTGGGCTCCCACGCTGGCTCCTAGCACCCATCCTTTCCCAAAGCACCTAAAATACAGTTAAGTGCCAAACAGTAAGGAACTATTTGGTGGGTGGATGGGTGGATGGATGGATGGATGATGCAAATATATGTAACAGCTTTATGGAATTTTTCACCAAGTGACTAAAATACTAGATCCCAGGCTCTGTTCTATTTGGTAAGAGGAGTAATTTCTAAAGTATTTTGGAAGTAGAGAGGATATTAATTATAACCCTTAAAATACTGCATAGAGAAATAAATACTTTGGACAGACCACAGATTAAAAAAAAAAAAAAGTTGGGCGCCTGGGTGGCTCAGTGGGTTAAAGCCTCTGCCTTCGGCTCAGGTCATGATCCCAGGGTCCTGGGATCGAGGCCCGCATCGGGCTCTCTGCTCAGCAGGGAGCCTGCTTCCTCCTCTCTCTGTCTGCCTACTTGTAATCTCTCTCTGTCAAATAAATAAATAAAATCTTTAAAAAAAAAAAAAAAGCCATCATGCGACTACTTGATGCATGGGCAGGGAACCCAGAATCTCAATATCTCAAATGGCAAGCCAGGGGTGTGGGAACCACCTCTGGGTGTCCTTCCACACCTATGGCCAATTTCAGGCCTGGAGTCAAGCCTCCCCTGCTTTCAGGTCCTTTGCCTAAAAGCCACACCAAGCAGCCGCACCTGCTGGTGGGCGTCCAAAATTGTGCGAAATGATCAGTCAGGGCAGAGAAAACTTAAAGGTTCTGCTCACTAGGGCTGTGATAAAGAGGACCCTGCCCTTCCGTTATTTATATTATCCCATACCTGATCGACAACAAAAAACTTTCCAAGAGAGGAAGGAAAAAAAAAATCTTTTACAGTTTTTCCCCGCTCTAAGTTACTCTGGTCTAGATCACTTCTGAAATTCCATTCTGAATTCGAAAACAAAAATGGACACTTCCATTGAAGTGATGTTACGGTGTTTTGATTCATTCTTCAAATTTCACTGTGGAAATTAACACATCAAGGTTATAAATCACCTCAGCATATCTAACAGAGCAAGAATACCTTGGGTTCTGTATCGTAAGAAGGTTTTATATGCCACGTGGGAACATTTGTGAGAAAGTGACTTCACTGGCCAAGGACCAAAGGCTGAGCCACTGAACCCGTTACCTCTTGTCTTCCTAGGAGTGCAACGACAGGTAAAATGCCTTGAAATTTGCCTAGAAAGTTTTATCTATGCAGGTGGCATGTCTTCCTTAAACATTTGGCAGTTTCAACTAAAGACTCTTGATAGCCAGGCTGTTCAAGCAGGTGGCTGCTTCACACTGATGCTAATGGCACAGAATAACTAATAGCCAGTCAACTATCCAACTCTGTAATATTTGTCCTCATCACTCAATGCCTTTTTTCCCTTTTAGTGTCATTCANCAGTCAACTATCCAACTCTGTAATATTTGTCCTCATCACTCAATGCCTTTTTTCCCTTTTAGGGTCATTCATTTTTTTTTTAAAGATTTTATTTATTTATTTATTTGACAGAAAGAGAGATCACAAGTAGGCAGAGAGGTAGGCAGAGAGAGAGGAGGAAGCAGGCTCCCCACTGAGCAAGGAGCCCGATGCGGGCCTCGATCCCAGGACCCTGAGATCATGACCTGAGCCAAAGGCAGCGGCTTTAACCCACTGAGCCACCCAGGCGCCTGTAGGGTCATTCATTTTAAAGTGATCACCTTTTTATTTAAACTAATAATCACATTTCCCTTTCATCGAAGCCATTTTACACTGACTGTTTTTTCAGGTCTGATGGATAATGAGGCACTCAATCGGAAAGAGACACCAGTAAAATACTCAAAAACTCCAAAAATAAGCAAAATGTAATACAGCATCCAGGGGTTACAAATCACTCAGAAAAACCCAAATTTTTAGAATGCTACATTTTATGCAAGAAAGTTTTCGAATGGAAACATTTTTCTTCTGTGGGTGCCAGGAAGCAGCTGTTCATGTGACGAGAAGGCTATTTAGAAGAGTGATGTGAAGCTTTAATTAAAGCCCGTCTGCTGTTTCACTGTTTCAGACTATTAAACACAGTTTGTGTTATTAACATAATACTTGGAAATGTAATTGCCTTCAGGTTTTGTTTGGTGAGATGTGAGCCTGCCACTTCTCTACACTGCCTTCTTTTTACCCGGATATTCTCCAATCAATCTCAACTCAGATTAAAAAGGAAAAAGCTCAGATGCGCAAACCAATGAGGGAATCAATGATCACCAAATGAATGAAATAAGTTAGAGGCTCACCTTGCTCCGTAATTAAAACTACATTTCACATGGATCAGAACCATGTAGGAAAATTTCATCTTAATAAGTACTCAGGAAAATAAAAAGGATTTGTTGATTAAACAAGTCTTACATTCTTCCTCTGCCCGTCCTCTATCAAGGAAATAATATATATTAGCAAGTTAAACGCTCTGAGGAGTCCACAAGTTTGTTTAAATCAGCTTAATGTGTAACTTCATGTTTCTGAACTTTTTGATGATGGAAAACTTGTTTCTCACTTATTATCACAGAACTAGTGTCACTGAAGACACGATCAAGTAAAGGCTAAAACAAAGTGTCAAATGAAAAAAAATCAGAAGAAGCAGAAAAATATGGGTAAATAGTTACTGAATACTTTTACATCAAACTTCAGGTCGATAAAATAAAAAAACACAAAGAAAAGAGAATGGGGTGCCTGGGTGGCTCAGTCAGTTAAGTGTCTAAGGTGGTTTCCACTCGGGGTCGTGATCTCAGAGTCCTGAGATGGAGCTCTGCCTGGAGCTCCAGGCTCAGCCTGGGTCTGCGTAAGGATTCTCTCTCCCTCTCCTTCTGCTCCTCCTCCCAACTCCTGCCATTTCTCTCTCTAATAAGTAAATAAATCTTAAAAAACAAAAAACAAAACAAAAACCAAAGGGAGCCTGGGTGGCTCAGTGGGTTAAGCCTCTGCCTTCGGCTTAGGTCATGATCTCAGGGTCCTGGGATCGAGGCCCGCATCGGGCTCCTTGCTCAGCAGGGAGCCTGCTTCCTCCTCTCTCTCTGCCTGCCTCTGACTGTTTGTGATCTCTCTCTCTCTGTCAAATAAATAAATAAAATCTTAAAAAAAAAAAAAACCGTAATGAAAAAGACTACTAACATTTGACTATATAAATATTAATATATCCATACATCCTAAGATTTAATTTTTTAAAAGATTTATTTATTTATTTGAGAGAGAGAGCAAGCACATGAGTGGGAGGGAGAGAATCTTCAAGCAGACTCCTCACTGAGCATGGAGGCTGACATGGGGCTCAGTCCCAAGACCCTGAGATCATGGCCTGAGCCAAAATCAAGAGTCGAGCACTTAACCAACTGAGCCACCCAGGTGCCCCCATCCTAAGATTTTACACAAATGTAAATGAGTATTGGTACAATTTGACAGTGAATACCTTAAATATAGAAAGAGCATTAAAAATCAATAAGGTACATGTAAATGAAAATGAAAAGGAAATGAAAAATTTAAAAAGCATCAAATTCACAGAACAAGATATATAAATAGCCAATAAACATGAGAAAGGTTCAAGTTTGTTGATATTCAACAAATGCAACCTAAATAATAATATGCCATCGTCCTTTTGCCAAACTGACAGCAACTATCTTAAATTCGACGCTTCGTACTCAAGTCCAGAGACTGGGAACACCCTTGCCCTCCCCTCGCAAAGCATAAATTGAACAACTTGTCTGAAAAGCCATCATGCTATAACTTCTGTACATTAGTTCTCTTTGTAGGATTTTATTAAATAGACTTATGTATACAGTTTGTTATATTATGTATTGCAATGGAAAGTGTACACATCTAAATATCTGACATTAGAAAAATTATTAAATAAAATAACTAATATAGTGGAAAATATTCCAGGAGGCTCTGAAGAGTTTCCCATATCATATGAAAAATAGGCACAATATAATAGTCAATGAAAAAAGAAGAATCATACTGGTTAGATCTCAGCTGCATTTCAGTAATTATATACATATATGAATAGAAAAAAGACTGAAAGTAATATATCAACATACAAATAACAATTCTCTCTGGATGGCATGTCAGATGATTTTTCTAAATTCTCTCCAATGAAAAGGAAAGAATGGTTAGGGCTGCCAAATACAGAGCTGACTCAACTTTCATTATCTAAGAACTACCCCTAATTAGCACATTATTTATTCATAAGCAAGTGCTAGTAAAGTGGTTTTAGAGATCCTGTTAAATAGTTTCTTTAACTTGTTATCTCTATTTTTGTCCTTACCTAAAAGGTTTTTTTAAAAAAAAAAATATTTTGGGCAAAGAAAAACTACACCCTAGTTTGTGTACACATATAACAACAAAGATCAATTAATACTGGTTCGCTATTAGATGTTACTAAGAAGTGCAGCAATCTACTTCTGAATTGCCCAAGGCCTCTACAGACATTATTTCATAGATAAGACCCCCGTGCTCTGATTGAGCAGCTCACTTCTCTGTCAATAATTACATTCACAACTAGCAAAGCTGAAGCCTCTAACAACCTTGTAAGAATGACAGATACTGATCCACTAAAAATAAATACTAAGATTACGATGCACCCCCATTTTCAAGCATGAAATTCAACTCCTATTTTATCACTGCTTTCCTGGAATAACTTCTACAAGATAGAAACCATGATTCTTTCAGGGCCTTTAAAGTTACACAAATGGAATCCAAATGTTTACCACCTAGTTTCTCTACACTTACCATGAATCTTAAAATCAGAGGACAATTGTGTTTTACAGGATTCTCGTAATAACCACGTCATTTTTGGAGTGACGAGTTTTTTAATCTCATTTAACATTGTATTACAGGTTCATCCCACTTTAAATCTAGATCTTGTCGCCAGGTAAAATAAAAGATCATTATCCACATAACAAAAGGACCCTTCTATTTATCCAAAGGCTCACTGCAAGAAGATTCCTTTCAAGGATGAGCTCTTACATTTAAAATGTTTCCGTTTAGAACAAGCTAATCTGCCTGTGGCTTCTCCATACTGAAGGCAGAACGTCAATATACTGTGCGTGTCTCATTATAATGACAGAACTTTCCAGAGCAAAAAGCCTCTCAGCCATGACTCAATAAATCAGGCCAAGGGAAAGGAGGATCAGTCAAGGAGAATCATGGAGAAGGATAAGCAGGAAGGACAGAATAAGATAAGAAGCTTCAAAGGTGCTGAAAGTTCTGAAATGAAGGCTCTGAAAAATATTAATCCTCAAATACCCGGTGAAACAGCAATATATTAGAGCAACTCCACAGCTTGTTGACATCACATATATATGTAATTAATCTGCCCCAGAGAGTATTTTGAGACGGAATCTCCGCTCGTTGTCAGGCCCCAGCTGGCAATGAGCCCAAGCACAGTAGGTCCCAATAAATATTTGTGGGATGAAATTATTAACAAATGACACCAAATAACACATTTGATTAAATTCCACTGAACTGACCCCTCATATTGGTACCGCTGGAA
Organism: Ailurus styani; assembly: GCA_002007465.1. Taxonomy (NCBI): domain Eukaryota; kingdom Metazoa; phylum Chordata; class Mammalia; order Carnivora; family Ailuridae; genus Ailurus; species Ailurus styani. Next base: position 1,264,598 of record LNAC01000373.1, on the reverse strand, counting down.
ATACCGTGACAGGTGAAAGATATCACAGGGATTAAAAATTGTGTGCAATCCTCTAATGCAAACAAAACACCCAAATCACAACTATTGGAGAGGTAATAATTATTAATTATTCTCCTGACAGTGCAATGAAAGAGTTACCTAAGTTCGGTAGCAGTTAGGACTAACCTAGTTAGTGTCTCTGACTACCAATGCATCCTACAGAATAGATTCTCTCCAGATCCCTGGATTAGAAGCCAGGCTTACAGTAATGCCCTGACTCCCTACCACCAGCTCCACTACCCAACCCACAACCACAGCAGGACCAAAATTCCTCCCTCCCACCTGCTGATGCATCTGTCCGCTGCCAAGACAACACCCCTACCAGTGTGGTCTATGACCCTCACTCTTATCACTTGCCTCTTGCAGATGCAAAAATTCCATTAACAGCAAAAGGCTGCCATGTCCATTTCCACGATCTTCTCTTCAAAATGGGGAGAACCTAGAAAGAGATAAAAGGAGATATCCAGAGGTCATGGTCCAAATCTGTAAGCCAAGAAGCAGATTACGCTAGGTACTGTGGCTTCCACCTCTCCTGATCCCACAGCCAAACCTTGTTATTTTTGGTAGTGGAGGACAGGGAGTAAGTAGATAATAAAAGCTCAGATAATTCCAAACCCAATTTTAGCCAGTAGTTACCACCTGGTTGCCTCCCAATCCTTGACCAGAGCAGCCCAGCAAGAAGCCAAATTGCAGAGCTGCATGGCTTCAATGCCAGCCTATGTGTACTCTTCCATCAAGCCTGCCAGCCCTTTATTTTCTCCTGCCATTCACCCCACCACCACACTGCAATGCTGAACTTAGATAAATGGTTCTGAAAATTTTGAAGGAAAAAAAATGCTTCTCACATAATGTTAATTGAAAAAGACTCAAGTAAGTTCTGAAGTCTCTATTTTCAAAATCCACCTTGAATCTGAGCACACCTTGTCACCCCCATTTTGCCCCTCCCTATACCAAGTCACCATGACAATATCAAAATGTTTTTTATTATTCTCTCTATGTATGCACCAAAGATCATACATGAATTTCATAATCAGAATAGTCACTGTTAAACCACTGGACACTAAATGAAGACCAACAGTGTTAGTTTGACATTTAAACTCCTCTAAAGTCCCAATTTAAGTCTCAATTTCCCCCTCAGTGTAAGCTTCTGAATCACTGCCGTTTGGCTGGCTCTGGAAGCTAAGTGCCCAGCATCACAGGACCTGGCTGTCTGCGCTGAGATGTCATGCCAGGAAGAAATCCCAACGAAACCTGCCTGACAACTCGAAAACTGAATGTCCTGAAGCCATGCTGTGGACGTAGAAAGCTCAGAAGACCATGACACTAACAACTGTCAGCAGCGGATAAGGACTGAGAGAAAGACCAGCCACGGACTGGTCCTTCCTTGTAAAAGCAAACTGGAGAAATTCAGGCCAGGGAGCACACACAGCAGAATCAGCATCATTCTGCAAGAGGCCCACCAGCCACCGACGGTCAGATCTCGTGGAAGCATTACCGCCCCCTACCACTGCCCACCCCTCCAGGCGGGGCCCAGACATCTACAGACCCCCCACACACGAGGACCAGATCCTCACTCTGGGACTTACACAATGCCAACAAAGTAGAGGAAACATCTACCAACCACTCTCGGCCTCCACAGGCTAGCTCCTCCTGATTCAATTTTATCCTTGAGCCTCAGTGGCCTTAGCTGTTCCAAATATCAAGCTTAACAAGCCTTTCCACCAGCCTGATAGGGCTAATTCGAGCAGAAACATGGGAGAGAGAGACAGGTGGGAGTAAGTTTGGCTGATAAGACAAATACATTAATTAAAAGTTTAAGGAATTAGAGGGTGTAGACCCTGGGCATAGGCAGAGATTAGGAAAAAAGCAAGAAAAACAACAGCAGCAAAGGGAATAAAAGGAGGAAAAGAGGTCATCGGCAAAGTGCTGATCTGAAATCGGGCAGATACAAAGAAAGGGACATTAGGATCTCTCCACGCTAAGCGCGCCAGCTTGTTGACTAAGACGTCAGTCACTCATGCTTTCCTACAAGACAAGGGAAGTTCGAACCAAAGGTCCATGTCCTGGTCTGGCAACACAAAGAGCAATACCGGGCGCCTGGGTGGCCCAGTCGGTTCAGCTCCGGCCTTCGGGTCAGGTCACGATCCCGGATTCCTGGGATGCACTGCACAGCCGGCTCTCTGCTCCGCAAGGAGCCTGCTTCTCCCTCTGCGTCTCCCTCTCCCTCTGCCCGCCACTCCCCTCCGCTTCCGCGTGCACGGGCGTGCGCATGCGCTCTCTCTCGAGTGCGGGCGCCGATAAATAAAATCCTTTTAAAAAAAGAAGGAGCAATATAGCAACCACGTGAAATAAGGAATATTGCCTGAGTCGGCTGTCCAGGAACCAGGGAGGGAAAAGGAATTACACTGCAGTTGGACAGGGGGTGTCCCTGGCCAAACCTCTCTGCGGCTAAATCTATAAAGACTTAATTTCAACTTAAAATTTGGAAATAAGAATAGTAAATGAGCTTCATCTTTTTCCTCCTTAAATGATAACGAAGTAGGGATGAGTATTATTTCTTAAGTGGACTGTAGGTTTCATGAATGGGAAGCTTTCCCTTAACAAAGAGCCAAAATCATGAATGGAAAGGGACTTCCCATAGAGAGGAAGTTGTGCTCAGAAGTAGACTCTGTGTGACAGTGAAGACCCGGGCTTGGGGACAGTCTTCAGGGTTCCCATCCCAGCGGCACCTCTTCCTTGCTGTGTGGCTCTGTCCAAGTCATGTCACCCCCACAAGACCAGTTTTCTTATGTGCATTTATAGGTATAGTGTTGTGAGGATTTATGAAATTCTTGTGTAAAATAAGAAAGAAAAATAAACTCACAAAGTAATCTATATGACACGTCATAGTACAATACCCTGGCACATAATAAGCTCACAATAAATGTTGGCCATTACCATCATTTTTAGTCTAATTAACAAAGAGCCTACTGAGAACACAGGGCACGTGAGGATCATAGAATGCCATGTTAAAGGGGTTTAAGGAAACTTCTTTCTAGTCCAGTACCGGCTCCCCCCACCACTCCCCTAATTTTACAGGGGAAGAAAATGAGTAGATGAATTCAAAGCCCATTTTTCTCAAAAAAATGACTGTTTTGCTTATGCTTTCTCTTCGCAGCACGTTAAGAATTGGTTACCTCCAGTACGGATTTTCCAGCAGAGCTGGCTCTTATTTTTTGGTGCCACCAAGTGGCCGAGCTTAATGGCACAGTGATGCTTCCCCCAGACAACACCCCAATTTAGTATAGATAGCGTTAAGATCCATTTTAGATAGCATTCGAGGGCCTCTTCATGTTCATCAAATTGATGGCTAACAGTCTGGATTGAGCAAAGATGCAACAGTTACCGGTGGCTCTGTAGAACACCAGGGGGAAAAAAGAAGAAAGAAACCCTAGTGAGAAAGAGGAGGGGACAAAGGATTGGTGTTGGTCAGCTTCAGTCATTCCTTTGAGACCTGGGAAGTAATTTGTTTATTTGTTTTAGGAAATGCATGTCTGGCTTTCTGGGCTTTTTAAGAGCAAGAAACCCATTATACACATTTTGAGTGAATGCTAAATGGTCAAGAGCTAATAAAAGAATGTGGCAGGAAATTAAGCCCAAAACTGAATCTAGCTGTCTAACTTCTCAAGTACAAGTAGAAATATGAAATTTCATGCCTCAAATTGCAACTTTATTACTAACATTTTTAGTAGTCAAACTTTAAAAGGGCTGAAACACAGTTTCACAGAATTGTCACTTGTCAGCTCCCTGTGTTACACAATTACAACACTGTAGTTGACAGTACCTTTCAAATGATACTTTTAACCTTTTTATGCACAGTAGAATATAATTCAGGAAAGTTATTTTCAGAAACGTATTTTCTATAAGGAACTGTCTACCTTTAGATTCACAGATTTGGAAAACCTGGAAAAAAATCCTCCAATTTTAATTACTAAAAATGGGGCGCCTGGGTGGCTCAGTGGGTTAAAGCCTCTGCCTTCAGCTCAGGTCACGGTCTCAGGGTCCTGGGATCGAGGCCCGCATCGGGCTCCCTGCTCGGCGGGGAGCCTGCTTCCTCCTCTCTCTCTGCCTGCCTCTCTGCGTACTTGTGATCTCTCTCTGTCAAATAAATAAAATAAAATCTTTAAAAAATAAATAAATAAAGACAGCTATCTCAAATAAACACATTGCCATCCACATAACAGTTAAAGAGTCAGACAGGCTGCCCCCTTGATATTCCTTTGAAAAAAAAATTACTAAAAATAATAGGTGGTCAGCACTCCAGAGCAATCAGTTCACCAATCTTTTTTTTTTTTAAAGATTTTATTTTTTATTTGACACATAGAGAGAGATTACAAGTACGCAGAGAGGCAGGCAGAGAGAGAGGAGGAAGCAGGCTCCCCACCGAGCAGGGAGCCCGATGCGGGCCTCAATCCCAGGACCCTGAGATCATGACCTGAGCCGAAAACAGAGGCTTTAACCTACTGAGCCACCCAGGCGCCCAGTTCACCAATCTTTTGTTTCAAGTTCTAGTCTCTGTAGAAGGAAAATTATAAGAAACGGTCTTCTTAAAACATTTGTTGATAAAGTCTACTTTTTAAGGTTTGAATAGTGACAATCGTAGGTGCCTGAGATGCTCATTCTCCCCTAATACTTTTTTCTTCCCACTTTTAAAATTCTTTATTCTGTCTGAACTGAGGATGATTCATCCCAGAAGCTATTGTACATGACTTTGGAGTTTTTATTTCCTCCTTGTAAAATTTTGACGTGACAATATTGACAGTCTACTTTTTACAAAAATTTTCCCATCAAAATGAAAGAAGTCAAGAGAACTTTTTTTTTTCTTAAAAGATTCGATGGCTGAGTAGGATTAAAGGACCAAATATCAAACATAGTTCCTAAAATTGTATTTTATAGGGCGCCTGGGTGGCTCAGTTGGTTAAGTATCTGCCTTTAGCTAAGGTCATGATCCCAGGGTCCTGGGATTGAGCCCCAAGTCGGGCTTCCTGCTCAGCGGAAGCCTGCTTCTTCCTGTCCTCCCTGCGTGTGCTCTCTCTCGCTGTCTCTGTCACTATCTGTCTCTCTCAGATAAATAATAAATAAATTGATATTATTTATAACAAGTAAATGAATAAATCTCTCAAATAAATAAAATCTCTCTCAAATAAATAAATTCTAAAAAAATTATATTTTAAAAAACATGGCAGCAGAGCAAACAAATCATTGAAGAGTAGAATTATGATATAATCTAATTTCTTTAGAAATTGTTATCTTGTGTTATTATTTAAAATTTTTATAACACTTTTGACTCAAAAATGTAAATAATGATCTTTCTAAAACTTTCTAGCTAATGAATCTTGTTCATCCATAATAACTATCGATCCAACTCCCTACTCATTTGGCCATTTTAATGTTCATAATAACTCTTTTGGTACATAAAGCTAGCAACTCTACTACTCACAGCATTTCAGTCTTGCCATAATAAGTATCTCAATCAACTGATAGAGTTTAAGCATATGGCTAATGAGAACATTTTCATTTCAAGTTACATTTGGAATGCCTACTATGTTTAAATGTGAATATTCAGATATTGACAATAAACCAAAATGACAAACCTTGTTCACACTACTGATGTTGATATATTGATTAGACACAGTGAAAACTATGTGATGACAATTTGTTGATGAAAAGTTTAGGGATGCCACAAATAACAATGAAAGAAGCATTTAGCTGCTTGGTCTTCCGAATATCAAAGCCAACACAAACTCGAATTACAGATCTATGCCAAATCCAAGACCCAAACTCAAAATCTGGTGAAAAAAAAAATCTGGTGCAGCCCTTATTATCTATAGTCTTGAAGTGAGCTGAAAGGGAAAATGCCCAGCAACAGAGCCATTGAGATTGATTCCAGTCTTTCTCTCTAAGTCCTTCTGCCTGGGTAACCATGGGCACATTACAAAAGCCCTAAGCCTGACCTTCCTCATCCATAAAACAGGACAGTGTAACCATAAGATGAAATGAAGCTGAGCAGGTGCAGCACTTAGCACAGGGCCTGTCCCGTAGATTCATAAATCCTAGTTGTTGCAGTTATTGTAGTTATCCTGATCATCATCGTTAATATTAGGATCATATCTCCTTTGGGGATTGTGAAAATTAGAGGCTACCTATCAATAGTCCTTGAAATACTTTGTGCTCATTTTATAGATGGAAGCTCATATTACCTAGGCACCTATAGAACTTTGAAAAATGCTATAAATAAAACCTTAATTGCAATTTCAGAGCAAATGAAACTAACAGGTATATACGCTGCTGAAATTGACATGTCATTTCCTTCCAACCTAGTGCCCTCGCCTCCTTCCCCCCATATAGGGAACTCTGCACCTTAAAAGTCCTGGGAAAGGCAGAGCCTGTCTCTTCCTAGAGAGGCTGAAAACACTAGAAAGTGCTTTCACAACATTCCTGGAAGCAAAGCCTAATAAGCTCAGCCAATGCGATGCACCCGCTTGAGATTTTCACATTACGAGGTAGTGATGTAAAGCAACAGAAGCTGGAAAGCTAGCTAAGAGACACAGAGGTAGCGACTGACATCCACTTTCAGGTGCAGACGAATGGTGGTGTCCGGTGTCTGGCAGCCATGGCTTCAGTGCTCCTTGCCAGGGTGAGTCTGGGACGAGAATTTGCGGCAGCTCTGATGGGCAGCTCCCTGGATCCCGACTTTTTCCAAACCTAGTACTCCAGACTTCCCAACATTTCCAGAAAGTACCCAATACCTTTTCAATAAATTGCTCTTCTGCTTAAATTGACTGAAGTCCATTTCTGTTGATTGTGGCTAAGACTTATAGAGAAATTGGCGGCAAGCGTTGGGGTGCTGGGGCTAGAGCCCCAAGTGTGGCACTGGCTGAGTGCAGGTAAAGTAGTGAGGACACCGCTCTCCCTTGCAGGCCGCTGTGCATAGCCATGAAGACAGATTACAACCTGAACGTTGCCCCCGAGAGTTGAGCTTGCAGACCGGGATTCTCAGCTGGGAACTAGGATGCTTGTGATGCAAGTATAAGACAATTATTTAGCTGTTGTGTCTTATATCTTGGGCTGGGAACTACGTGTCTATAAAAGCTCTTATATTTGGAAAAATTCAGGATGTTGGACTGTGTTAGCTACTTTTTATGGTGTTCAGTAAGATATATCGAAAACAATGGACAGCTTTAAATTTCAAAGTGGCTGGTTTTGGTTTTCACAGAACACTGACCCCAATATGGCTGTTTTAAAAGCAGAGAAGAAAAGCCAGTATGGCTTTACTATTTGAAATAGATGAATAGTTATAAAACAAATAAGTCACGGGAATGAAAAGCACAGCACAGGGAATATAGGCAATAATAATATAATAAGTGTGTGGTGACACACAGTAACTACACATACCATGGTGAGCATTTCATGCTTTATATAACTGTCGAATCACTATGTTGTACACTTGAAACTAGTATGTCAACTATACTTGAAATATTAAAAAAAAAAAGTTCTTTCTACTTGTGTCCTGCCAGCTAAATTGACTGAAAATCTGGTAATTTACTGCCTTGCAAGATTGTAAAATTAAAATTCTCTACGCCAAACTAAAGTTTTCCAACCAAGGCAAAGACTGCAGAGACTAGGCAGGAAAAAAGACCGGAGCAGAAGACAAGCCTGATCGCCTGGGCCCTGCCTGGGCGCCTCCCGCAAGCCTCGTCAACAGGACTAAGCCTGAAATATTGTTCCGTGGGAAGAAGCAGCAGGAATGAAAGCAGCCTGGGTTTAGATTAGATTGTTGCTTTGAAATATCCTTTACCCTGGACACAAGTGCAATCAGGCAAAGTACAGAGGCAGCTAGAGAAGCAGATTGAAAAGCCAAGCCGCAAAGGTGATGTCTAGGTAAGATCTCTGACTGTGGTTTCTGTTCCATGGAATTAACCAGAAGCAAGTAAAAAAAAAAAAAAAAAAAAAACCCTCTCAGTTTCTAAAGCCTCTGTACTACCCAAAATACTCTGATTCCAGCCAACATCTTGTGATCATGTAACCCTTCAAAGCAATCATGAGCTGTCTGAATTCGTACCTACAATAAATAAACTGCAAAAGATTTGTACCTCCAGAAAGGGCATCCCTCTTCCTGATGCCCGTCGCAGACATGCCCACAGAGAACAGTGGATGGAACATTCATCTGTAGTGCAGAACCAGGGTGGCAGAATGGCTGCCAGGGCATGGGGCATGCACTCTTCTGATCCAACACGTGCTTTGAACCAATGACCACGGGATGCTAGTTCCAGTCTCCCCTCCCCCGAGTGAGTATTTACCATTGTGTTCATTTCCCACCATTGTATATGAGATAATGCTGGGGAGGGTGGTAAGCAACTTAACTCTTAACTGGAGACTTCTACACCAAGAGGAAGATATTACTGAGAGATATTGAACTTAGAGCCTTAGAGCCGGATATGGAATCTCAACAAAGCTTTGAGTTGACTCTCTTTGGGAAGGAGTGACCACATTCACCCAAGCCATGTCTGAATTGATCTTAGCCAATGGTTAGTTCAGGAACCCAGAGCATAGCATTCCCCCCGCAAGTATGGTTATTGGTTTGGGGATGGATACATTTCTTAAGTACACCAAATTAACTGAAGGGAAGGTCATTATAACCCATGGCATGGTTCCCACTCCCACACTCCTCGTTCCGTCCACCACATTCCTTCAGTTAGGAACCATCTAGCAACATTGATAGAAGCCCACTGATGAACACATGGAGAAAGGCAGAGTAGGAAAAGAGCAGAGAAACTGAGGCAGAGCCACCATCATAATATACCTGAGGCCTACATTATTTCTGGACTTCTTGTTACTTGAGCTAATCAATTTCCTTCTTGTCTAAGATAATTCAAATTGGGATTTCTGTTCATTTTCTGTCCAAAGCATCCTGATACACCAACCAAGTGGAAAGTTAAGATTATCGGCTAGAACTTACTTGCCTCAAAACCAGGGATGAGAGAATATTAAACTGGCACAAAGGTCATCTGGCTCCTAAACCAAGAGTTATCCAAAAGAGAGCCGAAGCAAGCCATGAGGTCCTTCATTGACAAATACGTTTAGGGCAATAATTTTATATGTGTCCCATATTTACTTTTTATGTGGAAAGTGTTATTGCTTCTCCATGCATAACACTGCTATAAAGTTTACTTTTTAAATGAAGGTGCCTATTTTAAAAAGGAATCGATTTAAAGAATTTTAAATAAAATTTAAATTTTCTTTTAAAAATAAATTTTAAGTTAAAAATTTTAAAGAAAAATATTATATAAATAATAATACAAGTTATATTAGTTTCTTAGGGTTGTTGTAAAAGAGTTTCACAACCTAACTTGTTAAAACAACAGAAATTTATTCTTTCACAGTTCTGACGGCCAAAAAGTCTAAAATTAAGATGGCGGCAGGGCCATGCTTCCTCTGAAGTCTCTACAGGAGGATCCTTCCTTGACTCTTTCAACTTCTAAGGGTGGCCAGAATCCTTGCAGTCCTTAGTTTAGAGAGGCATCACTCCCCTCTCTGCCTCCATCCTCCCGTGGCCTTCTCTCTCATGTGTCTGTGTCTGTATTTCTGTCTTATTATAAGGATTTCAGTCATTAGATTTGGGCTCACCCTAATAATCCAGTATGCCTTCGTCCTCACTTGATTCTAAATGCAACTTCCAAATAAGGTCAAGTTCATAGTTACTGGAGGTTAAGTTGTCATATAGAGGCCACCCATTTGGGGCAGCAGTTTTATGAGCATCCAGCCCTGTTCTAATCATTGATGTCTTCAACTGGAACTTAATTCCACTATCTCTGACTAAAACTAACCATCATTGTACTCTGAGAGGCCTCCCATTACTCTGGGCACTATTTCCTGGTACCTGGCATTGCCCTCTGATTTCCTAGTTCTCTGGTGTCCCTCCTCACAGGGAAACAAAGGGCTTATAATTTGAGACTTAAATCAGTTATAGAAAGTAATTATTACATGCTGTACCTCAAAGAACTTGATCTTCAATTAATTACCTAGCAAAAATGGGCGAGGTGAATTTAGGATGAGTAATTTTTCATTTGGAAAACCACAGTTGGAATGATCACTATTTAAAATTGAGAACAATGGTCTGAGAAGAAAAAAAATAATATGTCGTTTAAATGGTTTCATGAAATCTTGGGAGCTTTAGATATTAGGAAGGTTTTCCTGTCCCATTTGTTGAAGTAATAAAGTGTGAAGAAATGTTAAATCTGATTAGCTACGCCTGTCTAGCATTAATCTACGGTCTGTAAGAAAAGAAAAAAATATTCAAACTTCAATCATTGTTCTTTCCTGTGTTTAATCAGTTAAAATAATATTCTCCAAAGCTGTTCAGAAAACAGTGGTGTTCAGGTACTCTGAAAAATCATTCAGGAACCCATGGGCCAGTGACCAAGGCAAATGCATTTTTCTGAGTATTGTCAAAAGCTGTTTTCTCTTCACAATGTAAGTTCAGATTCTTGACTGTGTGTGAACCACCTGGTGTTCACAGACCAATGCAGGAATGCAGAAAGCTGTTTCCATGGTGATTAGACTTTCCTCCTGGCAACCGCCCCTCCCCCACCTTCCATTTTTCTCCAATAGCTGGAATTTAGATAGGATTTCTGGGAAGAGCAGGGATGGATATACAGCAAACATGTTGCAGTTTGCCATGGGTCTATAAGTCACGGATGAGTCTCCCTGCCCCCATTTGGAGATGGTCACAAACCCATCAGAATCCATCCAAATCTTCTCACATCTGAAATCACTCCATCAATAGCATTTTATATAACATCTCAGTGTATGAACAGACACTTCTCTATAGTGGCAATCAGCAACTACAGCCCAAAGGCTGAAGCCATCCTGCTACGTGTGTCTGTAAATAAAATTTTATTGGAAGACGGCCACAACTGATTGTTAACATATTGCCTATGACTGCTTTCATGATCCAGCGACAGAGGCGAGTAGTTGACGGAAGTGGCAGAGCAGTCTGGACCACAGGCCTAGAAACGTTTTCTTTCTATCTGGCCCTTTGCAGAAAAAGTTTTGTCAGTTCCTGCCCTAGAGGATGTGAAGTCAAAATGTGGGAAGAAAGACTGCAAAGTATAGAAGTAGGTACTATGTGGTATCATAACCACAGAGAATTAAATGAATGCTACTAGGAGTTCCCACCTACCGCTGAGGACAGAATGGGTTGGAAAGAATCTCTAGAAAAGGTAAGACTGAAAGATGGGAAGCTCTGGGATACACAAATCTAAGGCAAGAGGAAGAGGCGTTCTAAGCAGAGGATGGTGAAGGAAACGCTATCCAATATCCTGACGCAGGGAAAACCCATTACCCATGGAAAGAACCATGCAAATATGGAGTGCGGCTCTTACGGGGAGTGCGAGTTCATAAGAGCAGGAGGAGAGTGGGCATAGCCGGAAGTGAGGTTGGGGCCAAACATACAAGATCTTGAAAGTCAAGCAAAGAAAATGACCTGAATCTGTAGGGAATGAGGACACACCAAACTGGAAACTGATCTGATGAAATCTTTGTTAAAAGCAAATTCAGAAAATCTAATGAAGATTGAAGTACAGAGAAAGGAAGAAGAAAGAGAGGGACCCCAGTTACTATCTATCATCTATGTCCTGCTGGTTATGTGCCAGCCACTACTCTAAGCACTTCACTTGTATTAACTCGCTCACTGCTCCTGACAACCTTATGAAGTAAGTACTGTCACAATTGCCACCTTATAGTTGACAAGTCTGTAGCTAAGAGGGGTTAAGTAATCTGCTCTAGGTCCAACAGGCAGAAATTTGCAGAGCCAGGGTTTGAATCTCAGTAATCTGGTTCCATAGTCCAGCTTCTGCTGTAATCAGTTATGAGATCATTGCAAGAGTATGGAAGGGAGGTGCTGAGAATTCACTTAGACTTGTTTCCATGGCACACACAAGGTGCTCCATAAATATATTTGACAAGTAAACGCTGAATGAAAGAAAAGAAGAAAAAGAAATTAGCAGGAACAAAGGCGTATTTTGCAGGGGGTGGGGGGATGGTGGTGATGGGGGGATTCTGTGGCATTCAGAGCCTAATATAACAGAAAGGAAGGAGAAGGAGATGGCAAAGATATTTCTAGTACTTCTCCTTAGGATGACTAGGAGAATGAGGGAATTCACAGAGACAGACACACACACAAAACAGAAGGAAAAGTCAGCTCTGGGGAAAAGTGAAAAATTCAATATGAGATCAAACAGGTAATGAATTTGATGAGATGGCAGAGCATCCAAGTAGAGAAACACCAAGCCCTTGAAGGTATAGGACCAGGCCTTAGGAAGGAGCTTGAGTCAGAAGGACAAGGTTGGTGGCCGAGTGGCATGGAAGTGATCGAGGGGACAGGTTGTCTTTCTCACACTGATGGAAAAAACCAAGTGATCTCCACTCATGACATGGACACTAAATAAAGCAAAGAAAACCATCAGATGATGACAAGTTGCAAAATTGGCCTAGTGAAGAAGAATGTGGGGCTGGTTCTAGAGGAAACTGGGAAACAAAGGAGAATATCCATTTATTTAATGCCGGTTTCATGCCCGGTGCTCTGACATTGCACTTGGCCATCACAGGGAGTCTGAAACGGGTGGTGTGTCTCCCCTTGAGAGCAGAGGAAAGAGTTAGAGAGGATAAATGAGTTACAGAAGAACAAAAGCCAGAAGGTCACAGAGCCAGGTTTTAAGCCCAGGTCTGCCACTCCAAAGCCCATACTCTAAGTACCACCTAACTGCAAAAGGGTCCTTCCACACGTTTCCCAAAGTCCCTCCAACCCTCAGCACCATCTGATAGTATATGATTCTGTAAATTGTTCTATGATCCTCGCATCCCGTGAAAGGACAAACCACTAGTAACTGCTTGCAGAGCCACCCCTCAGGGGTGTGTTCACTAAAATGCTCATTTCGGACCAGTTGTTGAGGAGAACTTTGCTAGTGTTCCCAAGCCTTTGAAAACCCACCCAATATTTTCTCCCTAGTTGTTCTCATCTCTGGTTCCTGCAAGGGTGGCCCCTCCCTGAGGCACAGTGATAAGCTCTGAGGACTGGATCCGGGGTATTGTCCCCCAAAAATGGAGTCCCAGGAATCTCTCCCTCCAAACCTCAGTGTTTAGTATAAGGACATATAATAATTTGGAATAACAAAGATAAAATGCATTAGTCTGCTTTTAAATATGAATAAAAGGAATACCACTCAATGCAATAAAGGTTATTTTTTTTTAAGATTTTATTTATTTATTTATTTCACAGAGGGAGAGAGATCACAAGGAGGCAGAGAGGCAGGCAGAGAGTGGGGGGAAGCAGGCTCCCTGCTGAGCAGAGAGCCCCATGCGGGCCTCGATCCCAGGACCCTGAGATCATGACCTAAGCTGAAAGCAGAGGCTTTAACCCACTGAGCCACCCAGGCGCCCAATAAAGATTATTTTTAAAAAGGAAAGAACTGTCTTTTAATTGACACTCTCTTTTCATTGACCTGGTTTGCATCACACATATAAACCAAGTTTGGGTTTCAGTTCCATATTAAACATACTTTGTGATTTCACGAATTGTCTTCAATATACCCATTCTAATTCTTTCTTTCTGAGATCAGACTGCCAATCTCACAAATGTTGGAACAAATTTCTTCCTTGATACTCTCATTTTGTAGTGAAGTCACAGTGACTCATTGTATATCTCAAATAACTAGATTTCTTCACATAAATATCAATGTTGACAAAGCTAAGGAAAGAATGAAGGAAAACTTATCCCAAGACTGGGACAAAAAGTCTGAATGCCTAGTGGTGAAGAAAATAGAGGTACTGTGTCCCCAGAAACTCACAGTAACAATAACAGCATATAGGTTTTCCTTCTCACAGGAAATGAAATCAAAGAGTTGAAAATATTTCAGGCAAGCAGCTCAGAGCTTCAGATGCAGAGCAGATCTCCAATTTCTCTTAAAATCTCACACCTTTGCATGCTGTGGGCAAAGGAATTGAGCTCTGCAAAACTGCAAAAAGCATCTGGCCTGACATTTCTTGAACCTAATTACCGTCGAGGAGAAACAAATCTAGCAGAAAGTAGAAGCGTTCTAGATCACCATGTTAGGAGAGAGGATTCCGGTATCTCTAAGACGTGACTACTGGCCACAGTGGGAAAGACCACTCAGCATGACACTTAAGAATATTGATGCATCTCTGACCAGTCACTACAACCCTGCTGTTGAACCACAGCTGCACTAAACGAAGTGGGCTAATAGGGACCTGGGAAGGAGCAATAGGCTGAGTAGGAACATCGTGAAAATAACCATGCATGAGTCCATGGAGCAAGGCATGTGCCTCCACCAAAAAGCCACCTGACAATATTCTGGCCTTCACATCTATGCCAACTCTAGAATACACACTCAAATTTCTAGGCCTTTCTCCTCCTTTGAAAAGAGGGGTAGTAATCTTATAAGATACAGGGGTCCTCTTTCCTTCTCTAATGGTTGTTTCAGGTCCTAATCTCAGCATCCACCAGATGCCCCCTCTACTCTTCATGAAGACAATGCAGTATCCCCCCCTTAGTGGGCTTTCCTGACACCCTAAGGCAGCCTTGCACCATACCTTCGTCAAGGTTCCCTTTGCCTCATATAATCTTCTATCAGTTCTCTTGCTGTTCTGCCAGCATTTGCTAACTTGTCTTCACTTCACTCCTGGACGGTAAGTTCCTTAGGGCAAGCAGTTCTATCCTCCTCACGCAACACAGGATAGAGATGGCAGACAGCTTCTCAGGCATTCTCCAAGCCCTTGGGACTAACCACTCTTCTCTCCTGTGGTGGGTTGAATAGTGTCCCTCCAATAATTCCTAGACCCCTGAACCTCACAGTGTGACCTAAGTTGGAAATGGGATCTTTGCAGATGTCCTTAAGGTAATGGAAGTGAGACCTTACTGGGTTGAGGTGGGCCCTACATCCAATGACAGTATCCATGTATGAAATGGGACAGGAGACATCAGAAGCTGTGCTAGATAAGAAAGGATCCTCCCCTAGAGTCTTCAGAGGGAGTGTGGCCCTGCCAACATGTTGATTTTGGACTTCGGATCTCCAGAACCACGGGAGAATAAATTTTTGTTATTTTAAGTCAAGTTTGTGGTGATTTGTTTCAGCGGCCCAAGGAAACTAATATACTTCCTTTCTCCGGAAAATGGCTTCCCACCAATGCACATGGTTTTAGATTCTGGGCAGCCATATTGGGACTACAAGATTCTGTTCCTTCACCTCACCCACAGGGTCCTCAGACCCTGTGTTGGACACATATAGAAGCTAGGCCAACAATGTTCTTTCCCTGGGAGTTTGAGGGATAATAAAAGAGAAATATTCTTTTCCCATTCTTCTATGTCTATCAAGTTTCTGTCCAAAGGCTATCACCCCATAGATACATTCCTAACATCCTATCTAGAATTCTTCTTCTCATGACTCTAGATCTCTACTCAGATGATTTTGGAGTCCTATTTTCCACCTGGCATTATATTATTTATGTACTTGTTTCCTCTTTTTGTTCCTCTGACCTCCCTCATAAGTGTTTAGCCTTCACAAGAGCAGGGACATGGTCTGCTTGTTGGCTACTGTATTTTCAGACCTAGGACTCAGCTTTGCATACAATAGCTCTGCAATGAGACAGTTGAGGCTGACCTACAGAGAGAAATCAAGGTGAGAGATGAAGAGCACAAATTTTCTGTCAGGTTTCCCATTCCCTGTTTCAATTCCTTCTGAGGCCTGGCCATATTTCTGCCTTTAGCTTCTGGGGCACAGTCTGATGAAATGTGCCCTCCTAAACTTAAGCTAGTTGCTTTATGCTTCTTATATCTAAACAAAGAATCAAAAGAGACCCATCTAATACACAATGGCACTTAGTAAGGGCTTCCTCCAGCACTTCAGAAGAGTAAATAACAGAATGAAAAACTGAATGAATAGATGTGTATATAACTTAACTACTTAATTCAGTTTAACTCCTAACAGGATTTGTCTTACAAGTAACTAAGGTGATTTGAGAATTGTAGGATATATTCACCTCCTTCAGAATTTATCTTCTTACCAACTTGAGTGCCTGAAATTCTATCACTACAGATTTTAGAAACACTCTGTTCAAATATAAATGCTCCTGAAAAAAGCAAACATTCAGCCAGTGACCATTTTAACAGATCTTGGAAAGTTAGGCTCTTCTGAATGCTGTATTGTCACCTTAATGAAGGACAAGGAAAGGGATCACAGACATGGGAAATGGCAGGATAGCAAAGATGAATTTTAACCATTTTTCTAGCACATCAACTGGGGGATTATGGATTCTATATTCATGAAAGACTGGTTGCATTGATGGGCCAGTGAATGGCCCTTCTGGATCTTGCTTTTACAATGTGATTCTTTTTTTTTTTTTTAAGATTTTATTTATTTATTTGACACAGAGAGAGAGATTACAAGTAGGCAGAGAGGCAGGCAGAGAGACAGGGAGAGGAGGAAGCAGGCTCCCTGCTGAGCAGAGAGCCTGATGCGGGCCTCGATCCCAGGACGCTGAGATCATGACCTGAGCCGAAAGCAGAGGCTTTAACCCACTGAGCCACCCAGGCACCCATACAATGTGATTCTACAACCACTCCCATCAAGAATCTGGGTCTGTTTCCACACTGCTTGAATCTAAGCTTTCCGGTGACTTGCTTTGGCCAAAAGAATGTGACAGAAGTAACATTGTAGCCAGGCTTTAAGAGGTACTTCTGCTTCCACTGTTTCATGGAAACCTGCCATTTCCATGAAAACAAGCCAGCCCACTCTGCTGAAAAATGAGACAAGTGGCTACGCAACCCACCCTCTTGGCCAGCAGAAAGGTAAGTGAATCCATCCCGGACAAGTCAGCCCCCAGATGATTTGCCAGATACTCACAGTTGCATGATGAAGTCCAGCCAAACTAACACCAAGCTGACCATGCTCATGAGTGAACAAATGTTTGTTGTTCTAATCCACTGATTTTTGGAGTAGCTCACAGCAATGGGTAAATGACAAAATACCAGTCTATGCTGGAAATCCCAAATCTAGGAATATGTTGCTTTCCAAAACCACCTGCAAGTCTTAGATTCTGATACCACCTTCTCTTGAGAATTTATACTGGAAGGTTGTGTTTTGAAGGTTGGACTCCTACCTCCTACTTACCCTTCAACAGCACAGTATCACCAAGCGTGATGGTGTTTCTAAGGAACCTTCATTCAGTTTCTCACTTGGATGTCAGGAACACAGCTTCCTTTACCACAGGTCTGGCCTCACATTTGGCAATCTCACCTTCTCTAGCACCTACCACTCACACTGACAATGACTCTTGAATCTGGGACAGAGGACTTGGCTGGGAGACAACTGTTCTAGAAAAAGGTATAGGAGAAGAGTCCTAGGAAGGGGGGAAGAGTCCTAGGAAGGGGGGAATAGAACAGAAGGCAGTGAGCAATTGACACTGGCCTGGAGTTGGAGGCAAAATTGAGCCAGGAGACAGGGCATAATGCAGAATCTCAACCGAAATTGAGAGAACAAAGGGGTGGAATTTGGGCTAGCGAGGAGTGAATAATAGCACTGAGATCACATTTGTCTCCCCTTCTGTCTTGTTTCTTTCATTACCATGTCTAAAAGGGAGAAAAGGATAGACAGAAAAGCAACACATCTTCCTTCCAGCCTTTTCCTCTTTTCCTATGCCTACTATGAGTTGGGAAGGAGACCCAGTGTATGTCTAGGTAGAAACAGCTGCCTCTGCCCCCAGCCTCCTCACTTTATCCTGTCCTGCCCTTCCTTACTGCACTCTCACTACCTATGGTAAGAGGTGAACATGGGGAATATTTGGGCATGGCTGAGGTGGGGTTCCTCTAGACGGTTTGGTGACTAGCCTGTCAGTCATGGATGAAACTATGGGTGGGGGGTGGAGTGTGAGGCTTCCACGGCTGGACAGAGAACCTTAACCTTCCTAACCAATGAGGATGCCAATCTCCTAGAGACCCAGTGTGTGCCAGCTGGAGAAAACAGGGCAGTGCTCCTTATGTTGAATGGGAAAAGGTTTGTTTTGTTTTATTTTATTTTATCTTATTTTATTTTACTTTATTTTGTTTTGTTTTGTTTTAAGGTAAGAAAGGAATCTATAATCATCATCAGGAGCCAGTTCTAGTAAATTCCCTAGCAGGATAATTTTTTATAATAACGTGTGGGTTTTTTTCCCTGTATTTCACTTTGGACCTCTTTACAGGGCAGAGGGGCAGGTTTATATTTGTGTTACAGACTCCAAAGCAGATGTTGTTTGTAAAGACAACGATTGTTTTCCTAAAGCTGCAGCCATTAAAATATTATGCTTCCCCATGGTCCTAGAAGGAAAAGAAAAAAGAAGGAGAAAGGGAAGCAAGGGAGAAAATGGGTCACATCTGCCAATATGGTGACCAGTAGACCCAGGCTCTCCCTGACTCCCATCTCCCCAGGAAGGGGCAAGAACTTAGAGTAGATGCACAGGTGCACCCAGAAGTGGTGAACACCAAGCAGAAGTGGTCTAGCCCAGCAAAGATTCCTATACCTTCTAGGTAGAAATCCAGAACAAAACTTTACAAACCAGTAACGACCTCAGCAATAAGGCGGTCAGCAGAAATCATGCTGCACTGAAGGGTAGAATTCCTCCAGTTCATTAAGCTCCATGAATTCTGATGTGACCTTGAGATGGGAAGCAACCCCAATACTGATAAAGGGGATGGGATGGGGTCTCTGAAATTGGTGTATTCAATTAAGATTAAGAAATGGCTTTATCATGCACATCTTGGTAGGATGGTGGTTCATACCACTTCACTTGAAGATGCACAGTTTCCAACACTTACTGAATGTGTGAGTGAGCTCCTCATCCTGTTTTCTTAGTTCATTTTGGGTCAGAACAAATTTGTCAGGCCCCTGTTCCGTAAACCTTTTGTATCTCTTTCAGAGAGATATCCTGCCTCTGTAGGTCTGTTACATGTTAGAGATTTGCTAACATGTTAGAGGTCAGCACATGCCCCTTCCATTATCAGCAAGAAATGAGATAACAAGCATGTGAGAAACAATGGGGAAATAAATGCTGTACAAGTTTTTGAATTTGTAGAGTTGATGGAGATTGTCTTCATTGCATTTCACAACTATGTCATGCTCAAAATCACTGATTCCTTTTACCCAAAGAAAAATTTAGCCCCAAAATATATTAGATGCTCTTTGAAATATGTATACTTCATCTCCCCTTGTCATCTCCTGATAAGATTAATGAAATAAGCGTTGCCTAAGTGGCACAGTTGGTTAAGTGTCTGACTCTTGGTTTTGGCTCAGGTCCTGATCTCAGGGTCATGAGATCCAGCCCCATGTTGGAATCTGTACTCAGAACAGAGTCTGCTTAAGATTCTCTCTCCCTCTCTCTCTTCCCCTCCCTCCACAAAATAAGTAAATCCTTTTAAAGAAAGATTGATTAAAAAAAAGATAATGCATTCAAAGAACCTAGCACAGGATAAGAGCTGGTTAAATTATGTTGTGTTGTTCTATCTTTATAAGACAGAATTACTCATGCATCAAACTTCTTGTGTCTTAAAATGAAATCAGTGCAGAAAAAAAACCTCAGCCCATTCCACAATAACCCTTGCCCACAGCTCTTTGTAGGAGCATGTTAACAGCCCACTTCATAGGCAGTAGATTGTCAGGAAGCACAAAGGCCTGGACACACAGAAAAAAAGTAAAAAGAAAAAAGGCATTTTCTCAAATCCATGGAAACTGGAGACTTATATAAATTTCATTATACAATTTGCCATTGCTACAGACTCATATACTATTTTCAGCTTTATTTTGCTTTTGCTTAAAAAAAAAAAAGCCATCTTGCAGCTGCCAAAATATGAATTGGGACACCCGTCCACCTGTCACATTCACCTAGGCTCAGACACCCTTGTGACTCTGTCACCATTCTCCGGACTCTGTCCATCTCTGCAGCTCATGGCTCAGGTTGCTGTAGAAGGTAAGTGATGGTGACCCTTTCCTGTGCACCGGATTTCAATGAGGACATTAAAAATGGAATAAGTCAGTCAAAGGAAAACCATTATCCTATGATCTCACTGATATGTGGACTTTAAGAAACAACACAGAGGATCATACGAGAAGAGCGAAAAAATAAGTTGAAGCCAGAGATGGAGACACACCATCAGAGACTCTTCATCATAGGAAACGACCTGAGGGTTGCTGGAGGGAAGTAGGTGGGGGGATGGGCTAGCAGGGTGATGGACATCGGGGAGGGTTTGTGTTGTAATGAGCACTGGGTATTAGATAAGACTGATGAATCACAGACCTGTACCCCTGAATCAAATTATACCTTATATGTTAATTAATTCAATTTCAATTTTAAAAAAGTATTAAAAAGTTAAATTTTAATAAAAATAAAAAATTAAAAAAAAATGGAAAACCATCATTCACATATCACTGAACCTCTTCAAGGAGGATAAGGATTTGGCAGCTCTGATGATGTAGAGCAAAGTGGCTTTTAATTCCCAGATCTTCATGAATAGAAATTACAGTTGGGTCTGTATCTTAAAAACCACATCAAAGGGGTGGGGGGAAAGGTAAATTTATGTCCTGACCTTTGGTTACTGGAAATCTTAAACTACAATGCACTCTGTATACCGGCCCCCAAGTGTCACATAACACACACCTGGCAATCTTTTTTTAGGTCTCTTCATCTACCTCTTTATTTCAGCCAGTATCCTTTACTTTTAAGGGGTTGGGTTCTAGTCAGTGGTTATGTTGCAGCTGGCTCAAAGTCCATAGCATGACTCTCTTCCCAACACTGCATTCTGTGTTGCACGTTGGTGGCTTCAAATCAGCCGCAATGGGAATATTTACACAACAGAAAATGCCAAATGCCCCAAAACAGAACTGTGGGAGGTTTTTGTTTGTTTGTTTTTGTGGAAGGATTGCTCTTTTTTTTCCCCCCCTTAAGATTTATTTATTTATTTGTTTATTTGAGAGAGAGAGAGAGAGAGAGTGAGTGCAGGGGGAAGGGCAGAGGGAGAAGGAGACAAGCAGACTCCCTGCGGAACACTGAGCCTGATGCAGGGCTTCATCCTGCAACCCTGAGATCATGACCTGAGCCAAGACCAAGAGTAAGATGGTTAACCAACTGAGCTACCCAGATGCCCCAATATAGATGTTTTTTAAACATTAATTATCATCATAGCACTGGTTTAAGGAAGGTGAGTGGGAGCAATCGTGAAAGTATCAGGTGCTTAAGCAGAAGAAGGAACTAATGATGTTGGAGATGGAAAAATGACAGAAATGAGGCTCATAAAAAAGGGGGCCCAGGGCACAGAATACCATCATCTCCTTCACCATTTCTCCTGACCTGTCCGCTAATGCCCCACCCCAGGCTGTAAGGTCTTTTCTGTTCCATACGTACCTCAGACATTCATTTACATCGGCACACCTTCAACTTGAAATTTCTTATCAATCATCTCCAAAGATATTCATAAAAGCCATAGATCTTATTCTCTGAAGCTGTACCCAGATAAAACTTGTATATCACACATTAAATAATCTTTCCAGAGTATAATACCACCTATTTGCAAACTGATTAAAAATTTTGATTAAAAATATATATATATGTTCTATATATATATATGAATTCATTTTTATTTTGTTCCTGTCAAATGTAATTAAACTTCATCTTTGCACTGAGCTGCTAGTATTCAAGTAGAAACCCAGTGTTTGCCTGTATGTTATTTTAGCTGTTAAATTAATTGCATTCTTGAGATAGTGAGAAGCAATGAACTGCTTATAAAGAATCAGTATTTCATGTTCTTCACCACTTCAGCTGCCAAGAACAACCTAATCTATACTTGAGGTAATAGGTATGACTTCTAAAGTATTTATTTTTCTTCCCTTGTTTACTAGAAAGGAAAAGCTTTGTGACGTTGGGAAGAGAAAGTGAATAATACAGGAAATTATATGTCTGTAATGTTAATATTGGTACAAATTTGGGCTCTCAATTAAACTTTATCTACAGAACTAAAATAGCCAAACAAAATAGACGATACATATTTATTCTGAAAATCTTTGGGTCTGATTTCAGTTATATGAAGGGGACACAAAGACTTAATGAATGCCTTCTTTAAAGGACACTTCTTTATAGGATAATGATAAAAAGTGGAAGGTTTCTTAAAGATATTTAATAATATTAAAATTCATCTCTATTTCACATTCACAGCCTCTAAAATGCAATGTGGTAGATTGGATTAGTGGCCCAAATTATTCATGCCCTTTCTGCAAAAATCTGTATTTCCTGACCCCTTGAATCCAAGTTCAGTCATGTGTTTTACCAATAAATAAAGTATGAGAAGGTCTTACATGTTTCCACTTATTCTCTTGAGCTTCTGTCATCACCAAGAAAAGGAATGCCTGGGCTACTCTACATCTCAGTAGGAGGATAAAAAACACATGAAAAAGAACTTTGCCAGATAACACATTAACACACTCTTGCCAAGTTAAGCTTAGAAGAGAGACATCAGCCAGCCTACAGACACATGAGTGGGCCCAGCCAAATTAGCCAAGTCATCAACTCCCCAGTACACAAGCTATAACAATATATGGCTATTATAAGCTATGGAGTTTTAAAGTGGTTTGTTACACAAAATAGCTAAACCATACATATATAATGTCACTCCCTTTCACAGTTTCTTCTTAAAGAGTGAAAAATTTTACACACATAAAGGATTTCCTGATCAACACAAGTGATTATCAAAATCAGACATTGCCACTTCATAGCTATAAATATGGAACACTTTCTTTAAGAATCAACATTGTCATATTACATCTATCCAGTCTCAGAATTAGTTCAATACCAGAAACACTGACCAAACTACCTACATAATTATATGCTAGGTTCTGAGAACACAGAATTGATGAAGAGCTCTGAATTAGAGCTCAGGGTCTATGTTGGAGAGGAAAAACTTTTCTCTACCCTTTAAGATTCTTACAGCTGGTCTGGTGTAAGAATTAAACAGACATGAGACAGTAACAGGAGGGGGAGAAAAGTTTAATTATGTGTACACAGAGACTCAATAATAAATTAAGACACCCAAAAAAGATCAAGACAGGCAGCTTTTAAACTTTTTAGACAAAGAAATAATAAATCTGTGAAGATATGACAGAACAAAGAAAACTTATGTTTGGGAGCTTTAATTAATAAGGAATTTAAATAGAATTTGGGCTGGGGTAGTAAACTTGTAAAAGTAACAAAGTTTGTCAATATAGCCTTTTCAGCTCTGAATTCCCTGTTTCAGGTGATAAGAATATCTCTTTACCTCCTGGTATGGGGAGGGTACCTTTTACATGGGAAATTTATTTCCTGATTTCTGGAGACAAAGAGAAGTCAGAGTGTTCTTACATTGACTGTTTCTTAAGTAATGTTAATTCAAAATAATCAATATGCCAAAGTGGCACATTTTGCGGTGGGCTATCCTTGGCTCCCACATCTACCAGGGGCCTGGTGATTCTTAGACAAAGAGCCAGAGTCCCTGCTGAGTGTCTTCCTAAATCCAGACGTGTTTAGTTCTGATTTCTTATATTGGAAGCATCACTTTGAAAAAGATTCTCTTTATCTAGAGAGACTTGAGTTTTATTAGGGGCTCCAAAGATTCTGTTTATGTGCAATATTTGAAGATTTTAGGCAGATAAGAAGTTGAAATTGAAAACCAAGGATACCTTAAATTCTAGGAAAAAACTCAGGAAACAATCAGTATGTTTTCACATTAAAGGTGCTAAGATTGGACTTTTATTCCGTTAACAATATATTTTCACCAAGTTATCTACTTTCTCCATAGCAGCTGGAAGTTTTTTTCTTCCCAATTTCCCCTGAGTGTCATGGGCTCAATATGTGAGAAGAGAGGAACTGACATTACTCTGGTAGCTGTGGAGTGATTTCAGTGAACAAATATGAAAGATCAATTTTTAAAATCCTTCTCAGTTAATTTTCTGAATATAATATGTAAGTATGCTTCTTATACTCAAAATTCATAGTAAGTACATCTGTGATGAAATCACAATATTACCTATTTCATAACATTAATCTTCCCTATAGATAAACCTTGCAAATACATTTTTAAATCCTTTTCTATTAAGAATTTCTATATTCTAAATCTACATAAATCTAAGAGATTATGTGAGGGTTGCTTATGGTTTATTTACTTATATTACTTTCTCTAAGATAGAAACTATGGATGATTACTTTGATGGGG
Source organism: Ailurus styani (assembly GCA_002007465.1). Taxonomy (NCBI): domain Eukaryota; kingdom Metazoa; phylum Chordata; class Mammalia; order Carnivora; family Ailuridae; genus Ailurus; species Ailurus styani. The sequence goes on along the minus strand of LNAC01000373.1, from coordinate 1,240,237 downwards.
AAATGTAAATAAAATAATAATGATAATTAGTGGCTCAAAGTACTTTACATGTTTAAACTCATTTAATTCTCACAGCTTTGTAAAATAGGTACTATTATTATCCCCAGTTTATAGAAAAGGAGATGGGTACAGAGTGGTTTTTTGGTTGCCCAAGGTCACAGAGTAATAATCAGTAGAACCAGAGTTTAAAAGCAAGAAATCCTCCAGAGTCATTGCTGAGACCACCAAGGTAGACATTCCTCCCTGAAAAACAAAAGGCTGCCTGACTCTTCCCCTACTGCACACCCTTTTTAATGCATTCAGATTGACTCACTGAAACTCAAAAATTTGGGAAGGGGGAGGTGCCTTTTCTATGCAAAGCACTGTGTGCGAGGCACAGGAAATACTCCATAAACAAAGCAGGGTATTTGCCTTCTTTGGGCTTGTATCTCTTGAAGAAAGTAATTAAACAAACAAGTAGTTAAAATGAAATGTAAAGAATATAATCTAGTCAAGGGGTTAGAAAAGACTGCCTAGAGAAAGTAACATTTAAATTGAGATCTAAAAGATGAATAGGAGTTAGCCTAAGAGTAGAGGAAATATCATTAGCAAAGGCCAACAACAAGAGAGCACCCAAGAGCAGTGGAGTGTGCCTGAAGTTTATAGAGAGAGACAGGAGCAAATGACAAGAGATTAGCTCAAGGGCTTGGGATTTATATCAAGTAAAACAGAAAATCATTAAAGAGTTTAAGAAAAGGAGTCACATGGTTAGATCTACATTTTGAAAGCATAATATTAAGAGATGTATTTGGGCCAGACAGGACTGTGTCCCTATAATTACCAGTTCAGAAGAGTCCGCATCGGATGGACCTAGAGGATATTATGTGAAATAAATCAGACAGAGAAAGACAAATACCATATGATTTCATGTCTATGTGGAATCTACAAAACAAAGTAAACTCATAGGTATAGAGATAGAAAAATCTGGTGGTTGCCAGAGGGGAAGTGGGTGAGGAATGGACAAAATACAGGAAGGAGATTAAAAGGGACAAACTTCCAGTTACAAAAGAAATGAGACATGGGGATACAATGTACAGCATATGGAATATAGTTAATACAACAATTTTGTATGGTGACTGATGGTAGATAGATTTATCCAGGTGACCACTTCACATGTATATCAATGTTGAACCACAATGTTATACATTTAAAACTAATATAATACTGTATATCGACTACAGTTCAACTTTTTTAAATGTTAAAAAGAGAGAGAGAAAGGAAGAAAAAGTGAGAGGAATCCCCCTCATCTCCTTCCTCATACTGATGAAGGATAGTTGGAAGGCAGGCAGGAACAAGCCTCCTCCTCCCCAAATCCCTCTCCCCGAAGAGGAAACCACCCTTAAAAGGACTTTACACCACCCTGGAAGGAACCCTCCACCCTTTCCCATTTGACAAAAACCTGATTAGATGATAGGGCAGGGAGGGTTAATTAGATTAAAACAGCCTTTCAACAAGCCCATAAAACCCCCCAAATTTAGAAATTCCAATGACAACCCACTCCAGTCCTCCCTCCTTGGGAGCTTTGTACTATCGCTCTGCTATCAATAAACCTTGCTGGGGGGTGCCTGGGGGGCTCGATGGGTTAAGCCTCTGCCTTCCGGTCCTGGGATGAGGGCTCTCTGCTCAGTAGGGAGCCTCCTTCCCCTTCTCTCTCTGCCTACTTGTGATCTCTCTCTGTCAAATAAATAAATAAAATCTTAAAAAAAAAATCTTGCTGTGTTGCCCACCACTCTGGTCTACCTCTTCATTCTCCTAAGTGGTGTGACTATGAAGGGGGCAAGGGGCCCTGACACAGAGAAAACTCCTGTAACAATATTAATGTAAACTTGTGGAAAGCCTTCTAGCAAAGACCCACACCACCATACTCTGTCAGTTTTATCTATTCTGGTTCCTGCATCTTAAAAAAACTCCATCCTTGAGGACCCCTCTAGTTTTCATCCCATTCCCCTGCTCTTTTTCACTCTTCATTCTACTCCAGTTGGGCTTCAATCCCTTTCCGTCACCAAAACCACTCTCATCAAGGTCACTGGTAAGAGCAATGCTGCCAAATCCAAGAGTCGCTTGTCTGTGGTCACCTGTCCAAGCTTCTCAGCAGGAGTCCATACCTGGGACCATACTTTCTCTAAGAGCACTTCATTCTCTTGGCTTCTGTTACTGTTCAAGCTGCACATTTTACTCCCACCTCACTAACTTCTCAGAGGCTTCCTTTGCCAGCCAGCTCTTTTTCTTCCCCCCAGTGATCCAAGATTCACTGTTTATGTACCACACCCAGTGCTCCATGCAATACTGCCCTACTTAATACCCACCACCAGGCTCACTCATCCCCCCTCCCCTCCATACCCCTCAGTTTGTTTCTCAGAGTCCACAGTCTCTCATGGTTCTTCTCTACCTCCGATTTATCCCAATTCACTTTTCCTTTCCTCCTCCTAATGTCCTCCATGTTATTCCTTATGCTCCACAAGTAAGTGAAACCATAAGATAACTGACTTTCTCTGCTTGACTTATTTCACTCAGCATAATCTCCTCCAGACCCATCCATGTTGATACAAAAGTTGGGTATTTATCCTTTCTGATGGCTGTGTAATATTCCATTGTGTATATGGACCACATCTTCTTTATCCATTCTTCTGTTGAAGGGCATCTAGGCTCTTTCCACAGTTTGGTGATTGTGGACATTGCTGCTATGAACATTGGGGTATATATGGCCCTTCTTTTCACTACATCTGTATCTTTGGGGCAAATACCCAATAGTGCAATTGCAGGGTCATAGGGTAGCTCTATTTTTAATTTTTTGAGGAATCTCCACACTGTTTTCCAAAGTGGCTGCACCAACTTGCATTCTCACCAACAGTGTAACAGGGTTCCCCTTTCTCCACATCCTCTCCAACACTTGTTGTTTTCTGTCCTATTGATTTTGGCCATTCTAATCGGTGTAAGGAGGTATCTCAATGTGGTTTTGATTTGAGTTTCCTGATGGCTAGTGATGATGAACATGTTTTCATGTGTCTATTAGCCATTTGTATGTCTTCTTTGGAGAAGTGTCTGTTCATGTCTTCTGCCCATTTTTTGACATGATTATCTGTTTTTTGGGCATTGAGCTTGAGGAGTTCTTTATAGATCTTGGATATCAGCCCTTTGTCTGTAGTGTCATTTGCAAATATCTTCTCCCATTCCATGGGTTGCCTCTTCATTTAGTGCCAGCTCTTTTTGTTTAAGAGTCTCAAGCTCCAGCTGTTGGTAGGCCCCAGGACTCATCTCCATCCACACCCACTTTCAGGCTGATCTCATTACAGACCCACAGTTTTAAATAACAGCTAAATACAGGTGACTGTCAACTGGACATCTCCAACCCTGACATCTCCCGAATTTTCATTTTGCACTAGACCCCACAAATGACGTAGTCAGTCCCACACTTGGTACAGGATTGCTGAATTCATCAACTAGGGAAGGAATAAAAGATCTGTGGTGTTTCATTTTCTGTCTGTAACTTTCACAAAGACCATTTGCTAATTTCACACATCCTCTAGCATGCAGATTTAGAAGAAGATAAAGACCTTCAGAAGAAAATCACAATTGTTTCCCAGGGAAAAGCCCATTGTATTAAAACAATAATTCAGAAAGCAGTTGCATAATTTTGTTACTCTTTTAACCTTTAGAATTTTATCACAACTAAGGGATATAGGGAATACATCTTCTTATCAGAAGATAGACAGATACACTGACTAGTGATAACTGGGTTAATCTTTCTTTATCATTTGCTTTTTGATCCTAACAAAGCTTTTAGCGTTTATTCCATAATTTACCCTTCCTTAAATGAAAATGAGGAACTCCTATTTTAAGATGTAATAAAAATTTTAGGTTTCGCAGAGATCTTCTGAAGCTTTAGTTTTAGGTCTATGGACCATGACATTCCATTAAAACCACTGGTTCCACCAAAATTCCTTACTAATTTCACATTCTTTACCTTGTAAAATGTTAAATATTGAAAATTCTGATTTTTAATGGATATTGCTTTGTGGATGTGATTTTCTTCCATCCTTTCACTTACTGGAATGGTTCAATAATATTTCTTTCTCAATTGCCCTTTTTAATAGCTATGCTATTATTGTCTCCCTCCTTCATGTGGCCTTGAACTACAGGCTTTAGAGACCTAGTTTCTAATCTTGGCTGTACTACCAATCAGCCACATAAGCTTAATATATAGAATTCTGAATATTTTTTTCTAATGAAGAAATTGAGAGCCATGAGGTTAAATTATTTGCCCAATTAGAAAATGCTAAAAGAACAAAATAAATAGAAGATATTATTATTTTCATCCTCACTCTGTAAATCAATTCTTTGCAGCTTTTATTTTCATACTTTTTAAGTAACAAAATTGGCTGGATTCCTAAATGTGGGCAAGACCTAATTCTCCAGGTTTAATAAATGAGGGAGTTCTAAACTTCTCTGGTACCAAACTGAGACAGGGAAACTAGAGACCCCATGAAAATCTGCTCTTTTGCTCTTTTTCCTGCTTCTGTTGCTGGGACGTACAGCCCTGCCTTACACACGCCTTATAGAACAGACAAAGTATGTCTTCTTTGTAAAGGTCAAGGATTTATTGACTTCTCTGGAGTCTTGCAGCACAATAGATAACATGTGGAGAGTGACTGGGAGGGGTCATCATGAACATTTTCCAAGATCATGGACTCATCGAGACCCCTGGCTCAGGGCAGAAGTGACTCCTGGAGAACATCTAAAGACTTGTATTTATTCCTGGATCACTGAGAAGATGTCTACACAGGACCACTGTCCTCAATAAAAACCATAGGCCCCAAGCAAAGAATGAAACTCATTCTTCTCTCCTTTCTGAGTTTCCTGGAAGCTATGTCTGTATCTACACTCTATATCTTTAATAAACTCTGCTCTCACTTCCTCCCAGCTCACATTTGATTTACAGCCTGCATGGAGTCAAAGACCCTCTTGGCTGGGCCTGTGGGACCTCCCCTCTTTGTCCTTGTGCCCAGCCAGCCTGCACCACAACCTAGCAACAAAAATCTCCTCCCCTGAGATGTCCTCCATTGCCAACTAGGTGATTAGCCCTTGAATGTAAGAGTGCCTGCATGCTTGCTGATAAAGAACCTCATTTTTTCTGTAAGTCATCCAAGCTAATAAGCATCTCCAGTGTATTTTGTTTCAACACTACTTAAGACTAAAGTTGCAGATTTAAAGTGGGCACATGATAAAGTAAGTGTAGAGAGTTCCCATGAACATACCTTCCACCTCCAGACAGGCTGTCTCCACCTAAAGCATGTATGATGCTTCTTCAATAAAGCAGTTCCCATTCTCCACTCTTCTGATCCCATATCCTCAGTATTCAGAAGGAAAACTGGACTGTGGATTTGAGGGGTTTGGCAGAGATGAGTTGTAAGATAAAGGAGGGCTGAATAAGGCAAGACTGCTTCTGGGTGAAGTCTTTCCGGACCCCCATCTTCCCTGGTCGCCATGCCTTTTTCCCTTCCAGGGCAAAGCACACTGTCCCTTGGAACCACTGAGGGTTATGTGGCCGCTGGCTGCCTTCCATCCCTCCTGCCCATTGCATCAAGTCACCATGCTTTGTACACTCCTCACCACTGAAAACTCCAAATTACATTCCCCGAATCTCAGATAGATGGTAGGAAAAAAAGGAATTTAATCATATTAACCCATACCATTGATTGATTCATTCATTCAACTTGCATTTCTTGAGATAGATATCTCATGACAGGTGTCATTCAACTCCCACTTTTTGCCTTTGTGTCAGATGTTGAATGGCACAATGACACAGAAAGATGTGTTTAAATGATGTTTACAGGCTAAAGAGATCTAAAAATAATTACCCAACTCCCCAAAGTGTTGCCAACTGAAATGATTTTCAGTTGGTAAAATTTTAAACTGTGGTGTGTGGGGGCAATGTGAAGAGGGAGGGGGGAACTGACGGTGGAGAGGAGAAATTTACCTAAATCCTATCCTTCAGGCTACTCTCCTTATAATCAGAAAAATCCAGGGAGAATGGAGGGACAAGTGTTCCTAAATCAATTTCCTTCCCCTACAGAGAGTTGAGTTTCACCAAATCCCTTTAAACCACTATGTACTTGGCTCTTACAGCTGAGGGGACAACCTTAGAATCAATGATATGGAATAAGTTGGCCTTGACAGGTGGTTTAGAGGAAAAGGATTATTTGTACGGTAGGAACTGGATCATACTCATCGTTGTGTCTCCAGCGTTGTGTAAAATCAATCACTGAAGAATTGGTTCTCTACTGGGGGAACTTGATAGACATAATCAGCTATAGAATAGTCCTTTCTGACCCCTACAGTGTAGCCTACAATGGCCCCATGTGCAATGTTTTTGCCCCTCATTGAAAGGGGACAACTTTTGTTGCAGTGGGACAGGCACAACTCTCCCTTACAGCCTGTTAGTTTCTGCCTTGTGCCAGCTACCAACAGCCTGGAGCAGAAGCATCACCAGTAACCAAAAAGCACAGAAACCATTGCACCTGGGACTCTTGATTAAGGCCCCAGAGTAAGGTAGCATCTTCCAGGTTCTGTTTCCCTTTATTCAGCAGCCCCCAGATATACCCAGGGTGGGTCCTGCAAAAGAAAGGGAGTTATAATAATTTCCACAAGCAGATTTCCACTGATGTGGAAGTTACTAGCAGCTCTACCATAAGCACTAATATAACACATTTTATTGTCAATTGTGTGGGATTATAACGCTAAACCCTTTCACATTTTCCCCATTTCATTTTGTGTTGGTTATCCATTACTAGTTTTTTTATTTCAAGGAAATACTGGTTTTAGACCAGTTAAGAATGTTATGTTGGTAATAACCCTTTTAAAAAAAAGATTATATTTATTTAAGAGAAGAGAGAGAGCACAACTGAGGGGGGAGGGGGAGGGAGAAGCAGACTCCCTATGTGGGGCTCGATCCCAGGACCCTGAGATCATGACCTGAGCCAAAGGCAGACGCTCAACCAACTGAGCCACCCAGGAGCCCCAGTAATACCTCATTTTTTTAGAGGAAAACCTATAGAAAAGCAGGAAGGTAGAAACTGTCATAAAAGAAGTACATTGTTGGGATGCCTGGGCACCTCGGAAGTCTGCTTCTCCCTCTCCCTCTGCCTATCCCCAGGCTTGTGCACGCTCTCTCTCTCTCTCTCTCTCTCCCAATAAATAAATAATTTTAAAAAAAAAAAAGAAAGAAAATCTTTCCTTCTTAAAAAAAAGTACATTGTTAAGGACAAAAAAAAGGTGTGCTGTTTAAGAACAAGTGTTATGCTTTGTTTAAAAGTTTTTATTAGCACTTAACACCATCTATCAGCTAACACATCTAAACAATTTGGACAAAGAGTCTAAGAAAATACAATTGCAATGATGCCAAAAATAGCTACTTCTGTATTTTTAGACAATACTATTTTAGATCACATTCCTGTGTATTTTCATTTACTCATGAGCTGCCAGATTTTATTAAAGTAGCAATTAGCTATTCAATCAGCCAAAAAAAAAAAACAAACCCAGAATTTCTATATCATATTAAGCAAGATAAGATATTAAACTTTTTACACTTTTTTATTATGACCTTCTTGTCTTCTTATACCTTTAAACAAAAAAGTCTTTTAAAAATCTCCTTAATCAAAGTAAAAAGTTCACATAAGTCATCTTAGTAACACTGGAGAGGAAATTTGTTCCTAATATACAATAAATATTCTGGTTACAGCTTTTGAGTGAACTTTTGATCAGGTGGTGTTGCCTGAGTGACAGACTGTCAATTGAAAAGGCGTAGCTATGGGGTGGCTGGAGCAATTTCTGATACTTCAATAGACTTACAAGTGACAGAGATACCAGAGTGATTGCAAGAGAGCCCCCAAATCATCAGGGCCTGGTTATGAGGTTTCTTGATCCTTTTTCCTCCTAGCACCTGGATAAATGCAAACAGTCTGAACTTCAGGACTGGAACTCTGAATTCACTGTCTAGTATAACTGAAACGGGAAGATCATTTTTCAAACCACTTACTGTGAAATTCAGGAAAGTCCAAGCATCTATGTTATACCAGTATTCCTTCTGAGGTGTCCTATCTCTCTTCATAGTGTGCTTTTGTACAGGTGGATTAGAAATCTACAAATTACAATATTAAAATTTCACGATCAAAGGAGAGAATAGACTACGGCTTTAAGATCTACAATTGCTGGAAATAAATGAAATCCTATAGATATTTTTAAAGACACCCCCCACCCCCACCTCAAAACCCCGTAACAAGCATTAACTATTACAACTCAATGTAGCTCAAGAGGAAATTTTCCTTGAGACAGATGGCACATCAACTCCAGAAAAAATTAGGCTATGGGAACCAAGTCCATGTACAAATGATACCAATCAATCAGCAAACAGCTATTGAGTATCTATGAGCAAAAATACTATCTTCAGTGCTATGAAGCAGTTCAATACTAGATGCGGTTCAAAACTGAATAAGCTCTCCAGGGGCTTTGAATCCCATATGTATGGTAAAAGAACCCATTTGTAAGATAAATTTAGAAAACAGAGAAGTTGTACTGATGCTTGGTTAGATGCATTAGGCCAGGATATCTTATCCAAAAACTAAGGGCAATAATGCCTATTCCAGGGGATCATTGAGAGAATTGTATCAGATGGTGTCTATAAAATGACTAGGGCAGTATTTGGCACTTCATCGGCATTCCTTTAAATGACAGCTGGGCTGATGGCTGGTGTTGTTGCTCTTTGCTGCTGCTCTTCTTGCTGCTGGTGTTGTTAATGAAGAGATCACACTGAAGAGAGCAATCAGGAAACTCCTGTTTTGCACATGATTGGATTTAAGGGCAGATTATATTTGAATCCTAAATAAATGGGAAAAAAACAACGATGTGTACTAAGGTCCTTCTTGAAAAGAGAGTAGAGGGGTGGGAGAACCTAGGAGAGGCCACCTGGGACTTCCTTCTAGTTCTGCCCTAGGACAGACCACACAGTCAGGGCTTGGGGAGATTCCTCAGAAATTCAGGGACAGGAGAGATCTCTCTTCACAATGACATATTTCTTGTTATCTCAGGAATTGAAAGGCCTAAAAGAAGAACAACAAGACAGATCATTTTCTAACTAACATATCTCAGAAACTAATTCTTCCATATTCCCGTGGAGTGAAGCCTGAAACCCTAGAGTGGGAAGTGGGTGGGGAAACAAACTGGGCTTCTGTTTTTCCCAATCTCTTTCCCTTCATCTCTGGTTTTCCCTTTCCTTCTTTCACTCAGGAAATCTCTCCTCTCTGTACTGCAATCCCTAGACTTTTGAACTCAAAACTGATGTATCTTTATCCCAGTCCCTACTGTTTAATGCCCCAGAAAAGGGAAAATCTGGGGGTATGTCTTATAATATGGAGGGGAAAAATAAAACTTTTCCATCTACCCTCTTAGGTTTTTTCCTGGGGGTCCTGCAAATTAAAGTGACAAAAAGCAGATTAACAGATGAAAGGGCATACAGATTTTATTTGATGTTAATTTTTATAGGACATAGAGGCCTTCCTAGAAGAAGGAGGCCTTCCAAAGAAGGAGGTAGGTGTGAGAGATAATATACCATTTTTAACAAAGAGAAATAAGCTGTGGAGATGTGAAAAGACAAGGGAAAGGGATTTTAGGCTTCTAGTGGTTACAAACTGTGAAAGATAAATACATGGGGAAAACTAATGGAAAACAAGGACCATTTTAGCAAAGCTTGTTTATGTGAGTCCATCATGGTGCCAACTTTTCCTCTTCTTCATGGCCATAAAACTTTCCTGGGAGAGGAAATTTATGGCAATCCTTATTTCTCAGCAGTGCCTGCTTTCAGTCAGATGAGGAAAGTTCTGGGAGGGCTTCTTTCTACATATGTTGACTCTCGAGTGACTTCGGCTCAATATAACTCCTATGCCAAAGTGGCATCTTTTGGGGTAGCATATTATAATCCCCTTCAATTGCAAGCACAATTGTTAAAAAGAAACAGGTTCAAAATGGAGTCACCCATGTTAAGCCCCACCAAGACTTAATACCTAACCTAAGGCAGTTTTAGCCTCTCCTGGGAGTGGAATTTTAAACCAGTTTTAAACCTGGAATTCCCTGCTGAGCACTAGTGAGTTCATCTGCATGATAAAACCCCTTGCCCTTTCCCTTGGGAAGGTGACCTTGCCTGAACCGATCCTTTCTTTTCTTTGCTAATAACTTCCTAGTCCCGCCTGGTTCTGCCTATAAAAGCCTTCCATTTTGAATAGTTCCTCAGAGCTCCTTTCTATATGCCAGGTAGGGGGCTGCCTAATTCATTAGTCATTGAATAAAGCCAATGAGATCTTTAATCGTACTCAGTTGAATTTTTTTTAACACATGTAAACAAAAGAACATTACAAGTTTCAAACTAACTGATTGGCCCAGGCACACCCTGTCCATACTCCATACTCCATATGAAAAGGATAATAAGATGGCCACAGAGGTAATATTTTGACGGTTAAGTGGTTATTTTAAGGTCTTGGAGAGTACAACTTTAGAAGGAGCTTCTACATGGCACCTTTACTAATAAAACCTGAACCAGATAATATGCATAAAATCATCTGGACTGTCTCTGCTAAGATTCCAGGTCTTTGGACATGTGAGATAAGTTGAGCTGGAATTTTAGAGAACAGAAGTGAAAAATATTTATTTTATTTATTTGTCAAAATAATGATCTCAATTCTTCTTTCTCTCATGATTTTTAATAGAACCATAGTTCTAAATTTATTTCTCTAAGAATATTCCTGATGCAGAAAAAGAAACCAGTATAGGCATCAAATATAACCTTTGGGAATTATTTTCCATGCCTAATTTCTAGAAAAAGCAAGCACCAAACTTTTCTTTTGATACAAAACACCACCTATAAATTCTCAGTAATTTTTGGTTCAAGTGAGAGGGCTGCATTTTCAAAACAAAATGCCTTTTGCTGTTTAAAATGCATATTCCATGTTTCATGTCAGGGTTACTGCAAGTCAATGGTAGTATATGTGTCTTTATGCATTCCAAAATTGCCAACATTTCTCTAGCATCCCATTACTTCAGCACACTGGGTTAAGCTCAAACTCTGTTACTATGACAACAGAGATCATCGTGGCTGCTTACATATGCTTCTCTGTAAATCACACTTCTCCAGGTAATTTTGCTAACAAAGCATTGTTTAAATTGCTTCAGAGTTATAGCAGTTATGTTTTAGATTATAAACATCAGAGTAGAGAGAAAAGCAAATTAAGTAACTCTAGACCAGGATTATAATGGTGCAATGGCAGACAGATGCATGTTTACTGGGTAGGGCTTCTCACACTCCATGCATACTGTTGTTGATTCTGGGTGTAATTGGGTGGTCTCTCATGAGATTGCAGTCAGAAAGGGCTGCAATCACCTCCCAGCTCAAATGGGGCTGAAGGGTCCACTTCTAAGGTCATTTCTATCACTACTGACAGACTTCAGTTCCTCATAGGCTGTTGGCCAGAAACCTCCTTCTGTTCCTCTCTAGTGGACTTCTCCACAGGACAGCTCACAAGATGGAAGCTGGCTTTCTCCACAGCAAGTGATTCAGAGGGGAGAGAGAGGGTATTCAAGGGGAAGGAAATTAAGTTCTACCTCTCAAAAGTATAGATATCAAAGTATTTGTGGACATATTTTGTACATCATCATATCAAAGCTATGTAAAGTGTTAACTAATATTACTCTTCTGATGCTTTTTCCAAGTCTAGCCACAGTAGTCTGGCTAGATAATACTTTAAGACATTCATTTGTTTTTATTCTATTGTATCTTCTCTTCTGTCTTTCCACTGTTCAGGAGGTAGCTGGTCAACTTCTCATTGCCCCTAATGACTTATATGGCTTTGGGAAAAGCAGAAGTGGCCTACAAGTCTAATCCCTTAGAATAACAAAGTATCGGGATACCTGGGTGGCTTGGTTGGTAAAGCATCTGTCTTGGGCTTAGATCATGATCCCAGGGTCCTGGGATGGAGTCCCACATTGGGCTCCCTGCTCAGTGAGGAGCCTGCTTCTCTCTCTGCCTACCACTCCCCCAGCTTGTACTCTCTCTCTCTCTCTGACAAATAAATAAATAAAATCTTAAAAAAAAAAAAAAGAATAACAAAGTATCCATAGACACTAAAAAGAAGGAGCATTATCTGTGAGTACAAACCAAATACGACAGTGTGAGTATAGGAGGCGGGGAAAACGGGAAGATTCTGGGGAGGTCACTAAGCTGACCAAGCTGCACCAAGCTTTCTGACTCCCTTCACAAGCAATGAGATGTTAGGAAGAGTTCTGGCTGTGGTTTACCTGGAAGATGGGGCATAAGTTCTCTCACAAATGATCTCCACAGCTCTGGTGTGGCAGAGGAAGCTGAGAGAGCCTCCTGACCCGGAAGGGCCATGCAGGCAAGAGCAGGGACACGTGCTTTTTTAATAACCAAGGATACTCTTTCTCCAATGACTGCCACTTCTTTGTTCCTATGTAAAAATATACAACTGNCCCAGAGAAATGGAGGCATAGAGTCAGAAACTGAATGAAAGAAAATGAAAAAAAAAAAAGCCCTCTCCTTCATACTTGAGTTGTGACTGAGACCCAGCAGCTGCATTCCTACAGTAAAGCACTGCCCGAGGCTGATGGCAGGACCTTCATATGAATGATCGCAGCTGATCTTCATGCCACCCCTCACAGATGAAGCAACAGGCTTAACCAGCTTCCAGGATTAACCTAAGCCCATATAACTGGTAAAAGGCAGGACCAGGATTTAAACCTGACTACAACTCCAGGGCCTGAGCCTTAACATAAAAACAGACAGAGAACGTTAAAGATCCAATGTAAGACCTGAAACCATAAAACTCCTAAAAGAATATTCAGGTAGTCATCTCTTGGATATCTACCTTAGTAACATATTTATGGACATGTATCCTCAGGTAAGAGAAACAAAAGCAAAATTAAACTACTGGGACCACACCAAAATAAAAAGTTATGCACAATGAAGGAAACCATCAAAAAAGTGAAAAGACAACCTACTGAATGGGAGAAGATATTTGCAAATGAAAAATCCAATAAGGGGTTAATATCCAAAATATATAAAGAACTTATACAACTCAACATGAAAAAACCCCCAAATAATCCAATTAAAAATTGACAGAGGACCTGAATAGGCATTTTTCCAAAGAAGATATATAGATGGCCACCAGACTCTTGAAAAGATGCTCACCATCAATAATCATCAGAGAAATGCAAACCAAAACTACAGTGAGATATCAACTTAGACCTGTCAGAATGGCTAGAATCAAAAAGATAAGAAATAACAAATGTTGGCAAAGATGTGGAGAAAAGCGAACCTTCATGCATTATTGGTGGGAATGCAAGTTAGTGTAACCACCATGGAAAAGAGTACGGAGATTCCTCAAAAAACTCAAAATAGAAATACCACACAACCCAGTAATTCCACTACTGGGTAACAACCCAAAGAAAATGTAAACACTAATTCAAAAAGATATATGCACCATTATGTGTATTGCAGCATTATTTATAATGGCCAGGAAATGAAGCAACTTATGTATCCAACAATAGATGAATAGATAAAGAAGACGTGGTGTATATGTACAGTGGAATATTACTAAGCCATAAAAAAGAATGAGATCTTGCCATTTGTGACAACATAGATGGGCCTAAGTCAGACAGAGAAAGACAAATATATGATTTTACTAAAAGCTAAACAAATGAATAAATAAACACATACATACACACACAGAGAAACAGAAACAGACTTATAAATACAGAGAACAAATTGGTAGTTGCCAGATGGGAGAGGTGGGGTGGGAGGTGGGCAAAAAGGAAAAAAAAAAACCAAAAACCAGAATAAGAGGCATAATATATGCTTATTAAATATGTAGCACTCACCCATGAGAACTTCTGAAGACCAAAGTGGATGTCCAATAAAAGTGACCTTGCACATACATAAAGGAAGACAAGATGGTGCTTCTCAGCTAACAGTGACATTCTGGTTTAGAATACTGAGCACATTTGTAACTATATGTCCATGTCCATCTCCCCATCACACAAGCTCCTCAAGAACAGAGCTCTGGGTCTATTCGGCTCTCTCAGCTTGGTGCCCAGCACAGTAGCCATTAGGTGCTCAAAATGGTTTTGTTACCATTAATTTCCAATATCATCACTTCACAATTCTTCAAATATCCCATTCTGCTTCTGAGGAGGAGGGAAAAAGAGGCTCAATGGTAACGATGTATTTAGGCATAAAAGTTTAATTTTCTGAATGATTGCTCATCAATACAAACACAAACCATAAAAATATATTGGTTTCTAGCATTTTGCCAACTGGAAATAACTATTATCTCCTTAACTCTGATATTCAGTTCACAAGAATACATCTCTTCTAAGTCAGAGCTTGCTGCACATTAAAACAGATTGAAGAGAGTATTGCAGATATAGGACATATGCATATGGTAAATTACAGCTAGAGTTCTCGTGAATAAAGTGTTGAACAAAATGACTTTTATTATGTCAAGTTACTATATGTGTTTTGGTAAAATAGCAATTAACTACGATTCACCTTTATTTAGAGATTTTCATTGTTATTGCTTTATTTTATTTAAAGAGAAAATTCTGAATCTCCTTCTCATAGTCATACTTACACACATATCCACAAATACACACACACACACACACACACACAAGGCCTGCATCATTCCTTCTTAAATTTGCTTCTGATTACAAAAGTAAATATTTTGAGAGGTAAAAAATAATTTAAGATTCAGAAAAGTAAAAAAAAGAGGAAAATTCATATAATCATCTAAAGATAGACGCTTCTACCATTTTCCCATACTGGTTAAAATGATACAGTATATTCAATTTTGTATCCTGATTAACATCATAGCATATGTTTTCCCCCCTGCATTAGAACTCTTCAGATATATGTTACTAAATCAGGAACATTAATGAGGCTTGAAACAAAATAATTTCTTGACTTATACTCATTTAGCCAGAAAACATAGCGAATTTGAATATTCTGATTCCCAGAGCAGACAGGAACATTTTTTATGTAGTCAACTGCACTTAGTTCTGTTTAACTCAACAAATGTTTATTAAATGTCTAGTATATGAGAAATGATGAGCAAAAGGTTTATAAGATGTTGCTCCTGACCTCAAGAAACTGAAAATTTAGATGCAAAGGCAAAATTTTAATATACCAAAATATTAAATAATATTGCAAAACAATATATAATAAAGAATCCAGAGAAGCCAGGTAGACCATAAGGGCCATAAGAGTTCAGGTATAAAAAGACTACATGAGCTTTGAGCAGAGGGCAAATGTGTGTGGGTGTCATCCTGAAATCATACATTCACAGGTAAGATCACAAACAGCTCCTCCGGCTATAGGTCCATCTAGGACCATTCTGCAAATCTACTCATCCCCAGTTCCTGGAACTAGATGATTCTAGTTCCACCAGCATCCATATGACCAGGTGGTAGGGGATAAGAATTAGCACAGCCCTTTAGTATGTGCACACAGCAGTGGTTGGCAATGGCAGATTATCACCTAATTTCTTCTTGCTGTCATCTCTTGTATTAATTAGCACATGCAATTTTTTTTAAAGATTTCTTTTCTGTTTAACATTTTATTTATTTATTTGACAGAGAGAGAAAGGGATCACAAGTAGGCAGAGAAGCAGGCAGAGGGAGAGGAGGAAGCAGGCTCCCTGCTGAGCAGAGAGCCTGATGTGGGGCTCAATCCCAGGACCCTGAGATCATGACCTGAGCGGAAGGCAGAGGCTTAACCCACTGAGCCACCCAGGTGCCCCAAGGCACATGCAAATCATACATGCAAAAATAAATTGTAAACAAACTGTAATACCATGCATTCATGATTGAAAATATGCAAAAAGATGTGCAACTGTCACAGATTACCTTAAATACACTGATTACCCCCCCCAGGTTCATGCAGATCACTTTTCCTTGATTCCTAATTTAAAAGATTTTATTTATTTATTTGAGAGAGAGAGAGAGCATGCACAAGCAGGGGAGAAGCAGACCCCCTGCTGAGTACGGAGCCTGATGCTGGACTCAATCCCAGGACTCCTGAGCCCAAGGCAGATGCTTAACTGACTGAGCCACCCAGGTGCCCCACCTTAATTCCTAATTTATTTATTTATTTTTAAGATTTTATTTATTTATATGACAGAGAGAGACATAGCAAAGAGGGAACACAAGCAGGGGAGTGGGAGAGGGAGAAGGAGGCTTCCCGCCAAGCAGGGAGCCTAATGTGGGGCTTGATCCCAGAACCCCAGGATCATGACCTGAGCCAAAGGCAGATGCTTAACAACTGAGCCACCTTAATTCCTAATTTAAACATGAGGTCTGATTTGAGCTCAGAATGGGTTTAGGTCTTTCTTAAAAATATGTCTTTAATGTCTTTAAAATAGCTGAAAAAATGTTGTTTTAGAAAATCTTTTTGAAACCAAAAATCAATGTAGAAGCTTTCAACTAGAAGATTAATCTTGGGGACAAGAACTGAAAAAACAGCTTTAACAAACACTATATCTGAGTGTTAACTGTTACAGTTACTGTCACAGTGATTTCAATTAAACTGAAACCACATCACATCCCTCAGAATATGAGTATCAACAGAAGCAGAAACGTTATATACTTAATGTGTGATCTTTCTGTCTTCAGCTTTCTAAGCTCCTTGAAATACTGGAGTCAAATATTGGGTTGAGGACACTGGAAGAATTATGAGCAGAGTTTATAATCCCCGTGCAATATGCCTAAGATTTTCCTTGCTTCACACCCTCTATAAACTGCAATTTCTACGAATGTTAAAATATTTTTACTGTGACCTTTAGCATCAAGTCATGGCCTTAGCAAATGAAAAATCATGCCATTATGTAATACCTAGAAATGCAACGTGAGCATATAATAAATCTTGTTTCAAATCACTGAATAATTACTACAAATTACCTTTACACAAGATCATCACCCAAAAGACATAGGACAGGAACAATAAGATCTCAAAGACTCAGTAGCCATATAACCAACTTTAAATTGGATTTCATCTATGACATTTACCTATTTTTAATATTGGAAAGGTTCAGTCTTTTTGTATCAGAAGGACTACTGGGATAGACGTCTGAATGGACAGGGGGAAAGTTTCCATACTTTTATTAAACCATTAGTTCTGAAATGAGCAAACCCCTCCATGTACTACACTCTGCTGGAGGTGGCCCCACATCTGCAGCCCCTGGGGGGCATCCAGAGTAGGTGGGCTACCCCCACCTTTACCTCTCCATCCTTTCAGAAGCTGCAACTACTAGATTCAAAAGGGTATAAAGTAGGGGGAGACAAGCTGGCATCAGCAAGCATTCTTACCCCAAGGGCTGTTGTTCAGATAGAAACAGAAAGTTTGGTATTAGTGTATCTCACATTTTCTTGTAGTTTATTTGCTCAGAGTATCAAGTTGAAAGGAAGTAGGGTCAGGGATAAAAAGAAAAATCCCATCCCCATATCACAGAGCCACCCTGGAACTAGATGAATATGCCAAAGCTTGGAAATTGGGTTAGAAGATACACACGTGGGCTTGGCCTCCAGCTGTGGATCTAAGAGGCAGTTCCACCAGCATCCTTGTATGGCCAGGAATCACACCCAGGGCATCCACACCCCAGCTGCAGACAGACACTGAATCTAGAGTTTTCCTCTCTCAGCTATGAATTTAAGAGCCTAAATGGAGCTTTCATCCTCAAGATTCAGAGTAAGATTAAATTTTTAAAAACATAAAATGCACAAGGCAAACACCTTCTGAATTGTTTTGGTATCCTTAACAGATTACAAAAACATACTTCCTCAGTGAAAAAAGAGCCAAAAATCATAGAAAGCCAGTTGAGGTAAAAAGAGAATCAGAAGTAAATGAAAAAGGAGTTGGCTAAGATAATAAAGAAGTACAATAGAACTTCTATGGTCTGAATATTTGTGTCCATCCAAAATTCCTGTGTTGAAATCCTAACCTCCAAAGGTGGTATTAGGAGGGTGGGGCCTTTGGAGGATGCTTAGGTCAAGGGTGGGGCCCTTATGTATGGGGTTAGTGCCCTCATAAGAGATCTCACCGAGCTCCCTTGCTCCTTCTGCCCTGTGAGGACACAATAAGAAGTCTGTGACCCAGGAGAGGCCCTCAACTGATCATGCAGGGACCTCATCTCAGACTTACAGCCTCCAGAACCATGAGCAATAAATTTCTGTTGTTTATAAGTCACCAGATCTGTGGAATTTTGGTTTAGCAGCCTAAGAGAACTGAAAGTTGCCTTTCTGGCAGTAAAAAGCAGAATGCACACAGCAGAAAAGTGAGCCGGTGATCTGGAAAACCAACTTGAGCTCTCCCAGGTGGCAAAGGAAAGGGAGAAAGAGAATTTTTTAAATTAGAAGATAATACTTACTTGGAACCCCAAAATAAGCTATTTCTTAAGGATTGTATTTGTGTTCCTGAGAAGAAAACTGCTATATTAAAAGCAGTAAGGCACAATTTAAAATTTTTTTTAAATTGATAAAATAACTTCAATATGAAGATGGAGTTTACTGAGATACAAGCTAAATCAATTAAGTGACGGTGTCATATCCTGAAAAGAAAATTCAGTTACTGTCATGTACCGACCAAGGTGTTTGTGGTCCCCAGCGTTCGCCCCACACACTCAGCTGCTGCTTTACTTGCAATGTTCAAGAATTCATTTTGGACAGTAATAGATTCCAAGCCACATATTTCTCCTACTCTGATTAGTCAGGACTTTGCTCCAAAATACTCCTCTCAATCTCGGCCTGAATTCTATCAATCAATAGATGAAACATTCAGTCACAAAGACTAATCCTTAAACTTAAACTTCAGTCTCACCGTGGCCCAGAAAACCCATCCCAGATAGAGGCCACCAGCATAAGTGATGCCTGTCTTTGAAACAGCCTATTGAAGCTATTTGGTTAAGGATTGGTGAGGCTATCCTATCTGGACATGAGAGCCCATGTGTCTTATATGGATATATGGCTAACATGGTATCTTACTGCACATACAGTCTTGTTTTACACAAATCCTCAATGAATGCTTTGGGATTGAAAGGCAAGCCAGTTCTTTACTTTCAATATCAGAATCCAAATGAGAGTTTAATGGACCAAGTTTAAAAAATAAGGAGGGAAAAAAACTGACAAGAGATCAAGTAGCAATTACCAATTATTTACAAATACACCCCCAAAAACCTGACTTAAGATGTCTTCCTAGCAACCCCAATTGGCAAAACACATTAGAGAAACGGCTATGAAATTTACAATGACAGGATTATGACTCAGAAACATCCACAAAGACATTCTCAGGTATCAAAATGCCCCAAAAGTCTACATGGGTACTTCTCTTGGAAAAAAATACTTAATAGAATACTCTAAGCTGAATCAAAAATCTCAAAACCCCGTAATAGTCCTACTATATAAAAGCGCTCTTGAGACTTAATTTACGTAGTTTGAGTCTCATACTTAGAAATGCAATTGAATATGCATTGTCAGAAGCATTCAGTAGTCTGGCAACAAGTCTTTATGGAGTTAGACCTTCTCAAATATTTCTTTTCTACTTCTAGGTTTGGGTGTTTTCCATAATTCCAGAAAGTGTGCTTCTTGAGCCTCATTGTTCACCCCTGAATTCAGTAGGAATCCTTCACCTGAGGTAGTCAATACCCATTTAAAAGACCGCCTGTGGAAGGCAGATTCCAGTTTTTGCTAACAGTGGCTGAATTCTTTCATGTAGTTATGACACTGGACAGGGAAAAGCCCCCAAATAAGAATTTTCTTGTCTCCCCTGCCTTCAATATAAAAAATCAGTTTCCTGGAAAAAAATAGGAACCAGTTTCTTAGCCAAGTAACGTGAAAACTTATTTTTTATTTCTTTAAAATTCATTTTTAATGATCTGAATTGTTAAGTTTTTCTATTTTCTATGAAAGATAAGTAAACATATTATCTGTCACTTAACACCCTGCATCATGTCATCCATCAAAATTATTTGAAATATTTTTCTGCTCCTTATACTAAAAAATCACTATTGTGTGCCTTTAAATATATAGGAATATGCAAAGAAAAAAGATTACAATTAGAAGTAAAATATTAATAGTTATTATTGCTGGGTGGGATTCTAGTTATTTATATCTTCTTTTCTCTATTTTCCAAATGTTCAGTAATGTTACCATATCACTTTTATAATCCAAAAAAGATGCTTTAAAGTCAATTTGTGTGATTTATAGGTCATATGATCACAACGATATCTGAATATACAGCAAAATCTCTGGGCCCAAAGACACAAAAATAAGATTAAAAATGATTAACTCTGGGCAATGGATGGTGGGTAGTTTTTCCCTCTTGTGCATTTTAAAATTTTTTCTATAGTGATAACAAACTATTTTATTATAGAAAACGCCATTCATGTAAAACTCAAGGGTACAGGATGGCTTCAAGGAATATATACTCACACATACCATAAAATATTTATTGAGTTTTATTTCTATTTCACATTTAGAATTTAATAGACTGTGAAACACCCTACAGGATAAGTCACCTGGTACCCAACTCAACATAATCAAACAGGCAGAAGCAGAGAAGTGACACATTAGGACTGTTTTGTCACGCCACATGAGTCACACCAGAACAAGGACTGCTTTAATTACTAGTCATTGGAATTTCTGATAGATAGTACAGAAAAATTTAAATCTCATTAATTTACTTTGGCAGCTTGACAATGGGCTCATTTACAATCCTGGAGGGAATTGCAAATTTCCCATGCTTCAATTTGGGATGAGGTGGCCTTATTCATATAAGAGCACATGGTGGAATTCAGGGCTGAACATTAGTCAGAATATATTTTTAACCCATCAGAAGCCTAAGTCATGATTATTTGTGTTTGGAAGAAATGGGATAGGGAAAAAAAAAATGATAAGTTTTTAAAAATGTGAACATGGTCCACCCTGATATTTATAGCTTTTTCAATCTAAAACTTTATCACTGGAATATTTTCATAGAACCCTGTTATGACCCTTCCCAAGAATCTTCCAAAATTCTTTTGACTAATATCTTGAGCACTGGTTTCTTTTAGAAACTAAGCTTTTGCAATCTTAGAATGTGAACTCCACCAACAGAAGAGATTTCCCTCTCTTCATTTCCCTCCCTCCAAGCCCCCAGTTCAATGCCATGAGCATATGGAATGTTGGATGAACTCTACTTCTTGGGAGTGGGAACAAGGTAGGGCTCAGACCAGGTTAAAGAAAAAGAAAACTGAAAAAATTCAAAGGTGTATTTGTGGATGCTCTGAGAACAGTGAAGCCTTTTCATCCATAGAAGATATTTAAAATTTCCAGGGGGCACCTGGACGGTGCAGTCGGTTAAGCCACTGACTCTTGGGTTCAGCTCAGGGTCAAGAGATTGAGCCCTATATCGGGCTCCGGGCTCAGCATGGAGTCTGCTTGAGATTTTCTCTCCCTCCGCCCCTCCTGCTCAAGTTCTCTCTCTCTAAGAAATAAATAAATCTTAAAAAAAAGAAGAAGAAGATATTTAAAACTTCTGGGTTGTGTTTTAGAATCTTCTTCATATAGGCCAATTGTCAAAACAGACTTGAGTGAATATTTATGAAGCAAGGGTATTCATCTCAAGGGGAAAAAATTTCCAAGCAAAAGATGTGTTCAATTTTTTTTTTCTTTTTCAAAAAGCAAATTTATCTTTTCCTGGCTTTTTTTCTTGTTCATGATTTTTTTAAGCCAATAAAAGCACAAGTTTGTAGGTAAAAGTAAGTAGTCCATTCAGGATGATCATATTTCCACCTCAAGGTTTTGGGAGCATAAGGAAATCAAAACCCATTAAAACTACGACCAGGGGAAGGATAAGCTTGATACCTAAATACATGTTGGAACAAGAGACTAGCTCTCTGGCGGGAGTTTCAACTTCACCACCACTCCCTCTGGGGCTAGGCTCATCTTGATATAATTAACTGCCTGCTTGCATATGCTTTGCATTACTCACAATTGGCAACCTGAGAAAGCTGCCGGCATTCAGGAAGAAATATGTCTTGCTTCATTACTTCTATTCATTTCCTCTTGAGTCTTCCATCTCAGCTGACTTTCAGTCAACGTAAGAAGACAAAGCTGAAGAAAGAACCGGCCTTTATCTTCTCAATAAATAACTGACACACAAACACAGATGCAACTAAATAGTCAGTTTCCATTATTTAGACTTCAATATTCTCACATGATTAACTTAAAATAGGCTGTTTAAATTCGATTCACCACCTTTGAAACTTGTTGTCAGCTTAAGGATGTCTTTTGTATTATTTTACTTTGGGTTATTTTACCAGGGTTCTTGATGGAAGAGACCTTGTTTCCCGGTTGCCACCTCATTTCTCATTTCTCAGACACAGTACAGGCTCTGGCCTGAAGACTCAGCCTCCTCCTTTCCCACACTCTTGAGACTGGCAGTGTCCTTGCCATGAGGCACATTTTCATCTTCTTGCTGATGACCAGTCTTGACTGCAGAGTTCAGCCCTGTGGAATACAAAAGAGTAAGGTGGTTGATGTTTGTAAGGACACTCACTTCTTCAGCAGCCCAGATCCATGAAACGATTTCCCCGACACCACTGGGAATTAAGGAATAAATGCAGCCTCTCTAATGAGGGGGGCAACTCTATTTCCTTTCTGTGGATCTATGATAAAAACCAGGGGCACCTGGGTGGCTCAGTCAGTTGAGCACCTGACTCTTGATTTTAGCTCAGGTCATGATCTCAGGGTGATGAGATCAAGCCCATAGGGGCTCTGCACTGGGCATGGAGCCAACTTAAGACTCCCTCTCTCCCTCGCCCTCTGCCCTTCCCCCTCACTCTCTCTCTCTAAAACAAACAAACAAACAAACAAACAAAAAACCCAGAAGTAAAACAATAATGAAGAGCCCACAAAAAGCCCCTATGCAAATGCAATCAGGGCACTAATAAAATTAAGAGCTACCATCTATTTAGCCAACCATTGCTCCACTGTCTTTGACAGATGGAAGCATTGTAATCCACACAGCAGCCCTATAACAGAGGACCCATTCTTATCATTCCACACAGGAGGAGAGCAAGACACTGAACAGTTAGGTAATCTGTCCAAGCTCACACAGCTGATAAAACAGCAATAGGAGCCTGGATTCCAACCCAGGTCTGGCCCCAGACCCCACACTCTGAACCACTGTGTATACTACCTTTCTATGAGTGGCTTTGTACAAACATTTATTTTTATTTTATTTTTTTTATTTTTTTAAAGATTTTATTTATTTATTTGACACAGAGAGAGAGATCAGATCACAAGTAGGTAGAGAGGCAGGCAGAGAGAGAGGGGGGAAGCAGGCTCCCCGCTGAGCAGAGAGCCCGATGTGGGCCTCAAACCCAGAACCCTGAGATCATGACCTGAGCCTAAGGCAGAGGCTTTAACCCACTGAGCCACCCAGGCGCCCAAACATATATTTTTTAAATGAAAGTCATATATCGTCAACATCTCCCAAACCCCAAAGGAGGGCACATGCCTGTTTTAGTGATTTTTCTTAATTTCTGGATTTGCTTGAATAAAAACAGTTTACTTATATTTTTTAAAACTATAAAAACCAAGTTGTTCAGTTATATGATTAATGAATCAACTTAACTTAAGAAGAATTAAGTCATATGAAAAGCTAGAATATTTCATTGCCGGAGTCACAATGAAGGCATAGATTTATAAATTAAAATGTATATCAGCAACGTAGTCCTAAATTTTATTCAGGGATGACTTTCTTCTCTTTTTTGAAAAAACGAAAAGTAGTCAAGCATGCTATCAGCAGGCAGGTCTAAGTTTAAATCACCTAAATGCATTCGTACCCTTTCCATTATAGTCCATTAAGTGTTTGCCTCTTGGTTGTCCATCATTTACTTTGTTCTTGGTTGGGTCACTTAATGGCTCTGATCCTTAGCACCTGCAGGGTTATGGGATGGCTTTGAGATAAATGGTGTGAAGGGCCTAGGTGATACCTGCCTATGATAAATCACAGTTATTATCACTGTTGCCATTTTCATTATTAATAATTCTTCTCTCTAGAGGATGTGCTGGCTTTGTCTGCCCAGTCTGTCTTCCTCCGTACTTCTGGTATTTGTGCCTCCCACTCCCTTCCTCTGAGGGATTCCTCCTAGTTCCATGGCATCTGGAGGGGCTGACTACAAGGGTGTGTTATGACTCATGGTGGTCGTGTTAGACACTTACCTGGAATTCCCAGATTGGAGGGGAAGTAAAGTTCTTCTTTAACTTTGAATTAAAAGCTCTAAGAATGTAACCCCAGAGCTGTCTAACGTCACATTTGTGTAGCATACCTGTAGAGGAGCCAGAGGGAATCTGAAGCCAAGAACTTGGATGGCTAAGCTAAGAAAAAATATACCCAAGTACAGCTTGACCCTTATCTTTCCAGGTACAGTAATTACTAATGCCCCATTTATATACAGTTTTCAGAAATTTACAGTTGAAAAACTTCTGACCAAATAGGTTATTCATTCATTCATTTATTCTTTCATGCATTTATTCATCAGATGTTTATTAGATGTCCAGCACATGTTGGATTTAAGTGGAAAGTTGTATATCTGGTTCTATATATATATATATATATATATTGGTTCTTGATATTTATAAGAAACTGAGTAGCTGTAAAGGTTTCCAAGGAAAATTACAATTCTGGGTCTGTTTGAATTTTTGGATGGTGTTAGGCATGAGGGATGATTTATGGCTTTCTGAAGCAAGGCTTGGGGCCTTGGCTGAAAGTAGGACACGGAAAGCCAGGCTACCCTATTCCTCATTTTGTAAAAATCTGACTCCAAAAGTAATTGTTATTATTTTTGAGAATACAGAAAGTCCAAAAAAATGCAAATAAGAGAATAAAAACCATCCATAGGCCAAATACCAGGAAATAACCTCTGCAAACATATCGGTATATCCATTTCCAGTAAGGCCTTATTTTGTGAGTAAATTCATGGGTCAGAATTATTTTGATCCTTCAAAGATATTCTATTTTTTGGTCCTCTTCTGTCACAACTAAATTAGGTGGCTGTTTAGGGTATAATAAAGGATCTTCAACTGGATAATCAGAGCAGCATTTAGCTGTGCCTTCTCATCAGGGGCACAAGTTCTGCCTAAGTGACAACTGTCCACGGCCAATGGGTCATGTTCAGCAGGAGATCATCAGAAACTCTGCTTGCAGCTGCCACTTGAGCAGTTAAGCATGAACTAGATGACATATGTGAGAAACTGGCCATCCTATTAGACCAGACAGGAGGCAGTGGAAACCTAAAACAGCTAAGTTCTGAGGCTCAGTTAAACTCCAGCCTCTTCTTCCCACATACAAAGGACACCCACTGATCCACTAGTTTGCTCATAAATGAATTCCATCAGAAACTGATCCATTACATCTTTCCTAGAACTTAAGGTAACCCAGTCCTGTCTGGATGTTTTGCTAAACTCCATGATTCAGAGGTGCCATGCCCAGGGGGATATAGGATTTTATCCCTGTAGATAGTCTAAAAACTGTTCTTGTGATCTTATTTAAAACATCCATTCCCTTCAAGAAATAATGGCTAAATTTCTGCCTGAATTATCACAAATTCTGAAGTGATGATATTTTAATTATTGGCTCTGAACCTCTTAGTTCTTATTTTTCACACAAATGAAATCTTGTCATAGGGTGGCTCTAGTACTGGTGAAATATCTTGTTTAGACTAACTGTCCTACTAACTATAATTATACATTCTAGACAAAATGTAAAGGTCACCTGTTCAAAGTCACTGGAGAAAGTCCAAAAGGAAGCAGAATTGAGAAGTTACTCAACACCTACAAGAAGCAAAGATATTGGAAAAACCCACATTATTAAGTTTTTCCCTGGATGAGGGGGGGGGCACACTTCACTCCAGGGCATGGAGGACGATCCAATAGAAAGCCCTAATCTTAGTAGCCTGAGCATTTGTGGACTAGGACTACCGCAGTAGCTGGAAATTGAGAGAACAAATCTCAAAAAGGAGGGAATCCGAGTAATAGGAGACTCCAAATCTGTGTATTAACTTCCCTCAAATTCTTGGTTAACCTCGGAACTGTATTTGTGCAGGATAAGATTCTGAGAAACTCAGCAGGAAAGGGATAGCTGGAAAAGCTGAAAGACCTGTCCATTGGTTTCACCACAGAGAACACAGAGTTTAGACTTCAAGACGGACCCAGGTAGAAGCATTTGGTAAATGTCCCAGGCTTCCATTAAAACTCCACAAGGGACATGCATTAGGAGTAAAGACTCACTCTCAACCTCCAAAATATGCGAAATGAAAGAAGCCAGATGCAAAGAACTACATACTCTATGATTCATTTATTGCTTGGTTAGATTAAATAAATTTATAGAGACAGAAAACAGATCAGTGGTTGCCTAGGGCTGAGGGTAAGGGTGGGGATTAACTGTAAACAGGCACAAGGCAGCTTTTTGAAGTGATGGAAATGTTCTAAAACTGGAATGTGGATAAACAAAATGTCATATATATGAATTATTCATATATATATGGATGAACAAAATATCATATATATATGAATTATTCACCTTTAAAAGGAAGGAAATTCTGACATGTGCTACAACATAGATGAACCTTGAGAATATTATGTTAAGTGAAATAAGCCAGTCACAAAAGGACAAATACGATATGATTCCATTTATATGAGGTACCTAGAGTCATCAAATGCACAGAGACAAAAAGTAAAATGATGGTCTCCTGGGCCTGGGAGGAGAGAGGAATGAGGAATTATTATTTGGCAGACACAGAATTTCAGTTTTGCAAAATATAAAGGGGTTATGGAGATGAATGGTGGAAATAATTGCCCAACAATGTGAATGTACTTAATGTCACTGAACTGTACACTTAAAAATGGCTAAAATTGTAACTTTCATGTTATCTGTATTTTACTACAATTGTTAAAAATTGGATTGTGGTAATAGTTGTACAACTCTATTAATTTATGAAAAATCATTGAATTACGCACTTACAATAGATGAATTTTATGGTATGTAAATTATACTTCAATTATGCTACTAAATAGACCCTGAAAAAAAATCTTTTTCCTCAGACTGAGAAATTTTCCTTGGGACTAATGACAAAACTAAAATAAACCTACTCCAAGATATGCTAAAACCAAGATTTCCCAGCACAAGGGGATCTTCCAATAATACAACTACTTATTAGAACAAAATCACACACTCTTCAGAGAAAGATAACAGAATTCAGGTTGTCTATAATGGACTGTCACAATACCAACTATACAATTAAAAATCACTAAATGTAGTTCATAATCAAGAGAAAAATTAGTCAATAGAAACAGGCTAATAGATGGTATAGATGTTGGAATTAGCAGAAAAAGATTTTGAAATAACTAAAATATTTAAAGCATCTATAGGAAAAGATCAGTAGGAGAGGTGAGGAAATAGGGAATTTTAGGAGATATATGGAATTTGTAGAAAATTTGAGAAAGAAAAGAACTAAATGGAAATATTAGAACTAAAAAATACAATATTTGGAATCAAACATTCATTGGATGGCATTAAAAGATGTTTGGCCATAACAAGAAAAAGGATTAGTGACTCTGAAGATTGGTCAATAGAAGTCACCTGAACTGAGGCACAGAAAAAGAAAAGACTTTTAAAAAAATAAACAGAACCTGAATTGCCTGTCAAATAATATCTAGCTGTCTAATATGCATGTAATGGGAGTCCCAGAAGGAACAGAGAGAAAAATCAAGCAGAAAATTATATTTGAAGAAATAAGGACAAAAAATTTCTAAATTTGATCTAAATCCACAACCCACTGATCCAGGATACACAGTGAAAGCCAAGCAGGATAAAAACAAATAAAATCACACCTGGTAACATCATAATGAAGCTTCTAAAAACAAAAGATGGAAAGAAAATCTTTAAAGCAACCACAGTTTAAAAGGATTCCTCCCATAAAAGTAACAACAATATTTAGGGTTTCCTTCACCATCAGAAAAAGTAGAATCCAGAAGACAATAGAACCACATCTTTAAAACACTAAAAGACAAAAACAAAAACAAAACAAAACAAAACAAAAAACCCCCTCAATCAAGCATTCCATATCTGGTAAAAACATCTTCTGAAGTGCAGGTTAAATAACCTACCTTCAAATAAAAAGCTGATAGAATGTGTTGTCAGCAGACCTCTCTTACAGGAAATGACCATGATAATTCCTCTGGCTGAAGGAAAATGGCATGAGATACAGTTTGGATCTATTGTTAGGAAGGAAGCAATAGTAAATATCTTTAAAAAAAGAATAGACTTTTTGTATTTCTTTTCTTAACTCTTTTAAATGTTAATTCATGGTTCAAAACAAAAGTGACAATACTGTATTGTGATTTGTTTCATACTGAGAAGTTGGAAATATGAGAATAGTACAAAAGGTGAAAAAAATGTGAGTGCAATTACACTATTGGGAGATTGTTACACCATACAAAAAGTGATATGTTTATTCAAATTACAATGTAACAGTTAAGGATGCATGATATAATCCCAAAGGAATTCTTTATCATGGATTAGTTACTACTCCAATTTAATAATATTTCCATTAAAACTAAGAAGCATCATGTGAAAGTTACTTTAAAAGTTGCTTTTAAAATGCACAGGAAAACACTATAAAGTTATAATAGGATGCAAATATTTACAGTAGAAAAATAAGATTTTTCTCTGAGTATTCAAATATTTTCTAAGTCATCCTCTCTCTTACAGACTCAGAGAAGATTCAGAATAAATCAAAGTGATGTATTTGATGGAAAGATTTAGGCAAAAATACCACATGCTTTCAAATTTTATTATAATTTTTTCCTCATCTCAAGCCTTGTAATGTGGGATAAATTTTAAATATCACTATTTTAAAATTCAGTATTCAGTTTTGGACTAGACAGCGAAACTCTCCACAGAGAAACTACCCTGAGAAACTGGTCATATTTTGTGACTTTATAAAAATGAAAATAGTAAATAATTATTGAAAGTCCATCATAGGTGCCAAGGATAAGAGTTAAGTACAGAGTTGATGGGCGCCCTGACCTTCAGGGAACTCTTCATCTAAAATAATACATAAATAATATAAACATAATACATAAAACACACAAATAACTAAAATTTAAGACAGAATGCAAAAAGAAAAAAATCTAATAAGAGAATTATGAAGTTTAATGGAGAATGAGATCATCTCTAGTTGCAGCGATTAGGAAAATCTTCAGAGCATTTGCAATGGACCTTGTAGGATGAGTGGGATTTCTTTGGTGAAGAGTGTGGAGCTAAAACAATATGCACAGAGGTGCAAAGGTGGTAAACTATGAAGTGTGTGAGTGGACTATCCAATTACTCAGTTCATCTCTGTTACTAGGGACTAATAGAGGAGTCATCAGAGATAACTTGCACACGCGAATTGGGGCATTCTCTGAAGAGATATGCAGGTCAACCCAAGAATTCAGAACTTTGTCCTCTGGGTTATAGGATGTCGTGTCTACATGCCAAGGGGCTGGCATAATCAAACTATATTCTTGGGGAAGAAAAATATGGTTGATGAGCTACAGACAAGTGAGACTGCAGAGTCCCATAAATATGTCCTGCTTCCCTGAAGGATTATAGCATGCCAGGGACTCAACTTGGATGACACTGGAACAGAAGCCAGAGCTAATGGAAGGGATAGGAAGATGCTGCCATGGAACTCCCAAATCACCTAATGTCACACACAGAATGCCTCCAGACTCCCAGATCCACATGGGGCCCTGTGCAATATATAAAGCTGAGTGGCATCTGACTGTCAAAGAGCAAATTAAAACACATTCACAAATCACCAAAAACACAAGCTAGAACAGAACAGATGCTGTATAGTGTTTCTATCCTTCAGGACAGGAGCAACCGCAGCTAAACTGAGCAGACAGGGAGCAGCTGGAACTTGAAAGTAGACATGTCTACTAGGATAGAGTCACATGAAGGCACAGATTCAGCTTCAGGGGGAAGGGGAAGTCCAGTTGGGCAAGCAGAACGTGGAGTCTGGAAAGCACAGCCATCAACTGTAGGAAGAAATCCAGATAGGCCATCTCACCACTGGGGGGGGGGAGGGTCCATCCCCCAGTAACACTGTGTCTTTCCCTTCCAACAGAACAGAAGTAGGGGAGTCCAGCACAGCCGATAATCACAGACGCTAGCAGAGAGGCACCACAAGGGCACTAGCATATCTGTCACCACTCACAAGAGTGACCCTGTTGGGCTTGGCGTCGAGGCAAGACATTAAAATGGGAAGGGGGCAGCAGCTTGCCCTCTGACGAGACGGTTGAGAGTGTCCACATTATAAACACTGTCATCTTGCAGTCTAGCCAGGTAAACAAGTTCTGAGGCACAGAGAACAATCCCCAAAACTGGGCTATAAATTTGAGAGTATATGTTAGGACCCAACCATAAAGCCAATTAACAGAATCGGGGTCCAGAGTCAATATCAGTCTTAGATATTCCAAGCTGAAGGGACCAGCTAGAATTCTTTAAATCTCCCCTAATCCCGGTCAGGATCACTGTTGAGATTGAGTAAAGGGCAAGTCATATGAGTAAGGACGAGAGGAGGGTGTTGTTCAAGGCTGGGAGGCCAGGCTTCCCCAGGCTGAAAAGCATCAGCCCAGTGGGGAAGCCATGATTCTGACCAGGAGGCTCAGAGCAAAGCATCACTGATGAGACAATATTGGAGCTGGCTCTTTTCTAACAGGTAAGATTTTTCTCAAGATGGAGAAGAAATAGAAAGACTCGCCAGGCTGTGGGAACAACACAAGCAAAGAGGGTGGCCAGAATGTCAGTGAGGTCAGGGCACATGGGTAAATGAGGCCCCAAAACCAATCTAAGTAATTGGGACTTCATTCTATAGGTAACCAGGGGGCATTAGAGATTTTGAGGAAAGAAGTGATGGGGTGCCATTCTGGACAATAAGCCTGACCATTGTATCTGAACTCTACCTCTCCACCTTCTCAATCTGGGGGAGTTTCAACCATGTTTCAATGCCCTCCCTGCTCCAATATTGGATCAAATGGGATCACTGACCCTCGTGGCTCAGCCTGTGTCCCATGTCCGCCCTACCTGTCCAGTCTGAGAAGGAGTCTCTGTTCTCATTTCATCTTGCGGTCTCTGCAGCCTCTTTTCTCTTTCTCCTTTGTCTCAGGGTCTTGACCAGCATTCTTCTGGGAGACAACTCTTCAGGCCTTGTTCTGTGGGCTGGTGTCAACACATTGGTGCTGCCCTGTATATAACCCTTGCCTCCGCATATTTGTGTGCAATACTCTGAGCTCAGCCTTGCCCACACCTGCCCATCTGAGAATTCCCTTTGAAATAGATAAATCTTGGGATCATGACTGTCCCAAGAGGTCACAGTGGGGATAGTAAGAAGGTGTGCCAGATGCTGTTTATGTTGGCACATTGCCCCATGTAAGCTCTGACTTTGGTTTGATGTTCTGACCAGCCAGAGGATTGTCATACCACTTGTTCTCCAGAGGACTTTTTTTTTTTATTTCATTTTATTTCATTTTATTTTATTTTATTTTATTTTATTTTATTTGGCAGAGGAGAGAGAGGGAAAGAGAGAATAGCAGGGGGAAAGGGAGAAGCAGACTCCCCTCTGAGCAGGGAGCCAGATGCACGACTTGATCACAGACCCAGGGATCATAACATAGTTGAAGGCAGATGCTTACCCGACTGAGCCACCCAGGTGCCCCAGAGTATGTGTTGTACTGAGTGACACGGGGCCTCACCAGTACAAGCTGGGAAGTGTAAGAAGAGAAGCTTAGAAAGAAGAAGGAGGAAGTAGGGATGAGTGAGAAAAAAAAACAACAAATAAACACACATAAAATAGGCACTATTTGTCGGTAGGCTTCTGACTGAGCACAGAAAGCAAGTCATTCAGCAAAAACTAGAGTGCTGCTTGTGAATATTACATAGCTCCCTATTGCTTCCTTCTCAAAGATGCTTCAGGATAAAGCTAAGAAATGAAAGTCATTGTCGTTTTCATTTATCCTTAAAATTGAGAGGGAAGAGGAGAAACATTTCATGGATAAAAAGATATCTTAAAGGAACCACAAAAATAAAACTTTACAATCAACCTTTCTGGTCTAATTAATACAATGCATTTGGGTAGAGGAACATTTATTTAATTCTTAAGCACATCTATGGGTTCTTTAAAAATTCGAAGTAGTAGTTATCAGGGGTGTGTTTCGGATAAGAAATACACTATGAAATTCCCCATTTCATGATCCTAGTAGTCTGAATCAAAGTATCAGGCTTGAGATTATAGATCACCATGTTTTGATCCAGTCATACACCTTGGTGCTAGAACCAAGGTGAATAATACTTGGCTTCTTCTTTTTCAAATACCTCTGGGAAAGAATTTTGTCAACAGCATGAAAACACAGAAATGTGGTGTTCTGCACTTCTGATTCTCTGATGAGTAAGATATTACACAAAAAGAGAAAAAGTGAAATTTGGTAACATGAACAAATCCCAAGAATGTAAATTAGTATTCATCTGAATTCAGATAACTTGATTCTCTACAGTACTTGAAGACCTCTTTGCAGAAAATAAATTAAAGTTTTCAACTTTGACAGAGAGCTACTTTCAACTACAATATTTTTTGTAGGCTGAAGAACTAAAATTATCATTTGGATTTATATAACGGCATTTCTGGGTAAAGCAGCAGAACCTAAATCTCACTATCTTAAGCAAAAAGGCAATTTAATGGGAAGACTGAGGGCTTGTGGAACCACAGAAGAATCAGGTCTGGAAAACCAGGAACCCAGGGCTCCCGCGAGGCACAGGAATCCCGGCCCAGGCTGTGGGGCCCCATCCTCCCAGCCTCAGGCCACCACCACTGCTACTCAGACGAATGATCTGATTCCATCTCCAGATTCTTGGAGCGTTTTCTCAAAGTTGAAAGCTCCAGAAGTGCTTAGCTGGTCAAACCAGTCCCAAGCAGTTCTGTGGTAGTAAGACGCAGGGACAGGCAAGAACCTGACTCCTTTAGCTTTCAAAAAGGAAGTTATTCCCCAGCTAGACTGCATATGATGGGAGGCTACCCAAATTGGAGACTGGGTTGCAGAGAGGAAGGAGTATTAAAGATTGAACAGTGAAAAATTACAAGTGTTCTTTACCGTCTCCACGTTTGGGTCCACAGATTTTTTTCCTGCCTAACACAAACATAATAGAACTGAGAACACTCTCACTGCTTCCCAAAGGGAAATGTCTAAATTAAGTAGTTACTGCTTCCTTCCTCTTAATCCAGGATCTCTAGATGATGTATGTTTTCCATATTTGCAAGATGTGACTTAAAAAAAGAACTCATCCTATAAAGTAGGTGAGAGAGGAGAAAGAAGAGTTATCAGTTATGTATATACACATGGTAGAATGGAAAGTCAAATGTAGTTGAAGTTCTAGTCCTAGTTTCTATAAATAATCATGAAGTTATTGCTGATATTCAACATTCAATGTTATCAGAAGCAGCTACCTATCGATTGTTGACTTTCCTTCTCTTTGGCACATTCCATGCTCTTTTTGCTTCAGTCAGCATAGGTGGTTGCAGTTCCTGGCTTTATTGAGTTACCCACAACTTATTACCTGAGAAGCTGAGCTCCTGGAGGTACTGCACGTAGGAGGTTGCATTAATGAGGGACATGATGGAATGAGGAGTTTCCCAGAGATCACATGTGTTTGATTCATGCCCTTCCCTATTGAGCACCACTGAGAACAAAACTGTATTTTTCTTTGATAGCCAAGACCTCTTTCTCAATTCCAAAACACAGTAATCCCTTTTGATCCTGATAGTCCTAAGGCCTGATGTACATGGACAGTCCTAAGGCATGGACAGTCCTAGGGCACATAACAGTGTGGCACCTAATTCACTAACATCGGTGTTAATATCCAAGTTGGAAGGATTCCTACCTTTAGGCTTAAGCATGTGAATCAGCAAAACCCAGCATGCAGGGATAAGAAGTTAAGAAAAAAATTGCAAGCAGATTATAGGAGTAATTATCCTTTAGTTCACAGACCCTAGTATTGCTATTCTATATTAAAAAATCACTTTGGGTCAGACCATTTATATTAGGATGCTGACCCTACCGACCATTATGGAAATAATGCCCATTTTGTCTCTGATAGTTAAGGGGAGTTATGTGGTCTCTGCCACCTCTGGATCCTCCAGTCAACCATGAAATGAGGTAGCGCATTTCTACTGTCTGGTCTGCTACCAGAATCTCCAGTCTTCAGAAAAGAGCCCATTCCAGAAACAGTATTTCCTTTACCAATGTACATCTGAAGACCTTGTTGAAGGTAGTATATTGTTAAGACAGTTTATGATGTAGTTGAGTAAGATGCTCCCAAGGGAACACTCCATATTTCCCATGTATAAAATAGCATGTTCTTTTATTCTATGCCAAGAAATGTTTTCATCAGGCCCAATATTTCATGGGCTAGAGTTGAAACCAGGTTTGGGTTAATTAGCCAAACAAATGATTGGAACCACAGAGGGCTACTCAGGCTTGTTCTGGATGCAAAAATACCTGGTAAGGCACCCCATCTTTAAAAATTCAGTCAGATATATAATTATATTCCCCCCGATTTGTCAAGCACCATCAGTCTTCCCCCCCACACACTCCGCAGATTATTTTCCCATAACGTTAGCAAAGCTTGGAATTCTTATGGTATATAAACCTTCTCATCAAAGGAGTGATTTTGTAATTGTGTTCAAGTCAAGTTGAGATTTAATTCCAATTCTTTCTCTGCAAAGCAAAGTGTCAAGGCAGGTAGGGAACTTAGAGAATAGGTATCTTCCTTCAAGAACTCTTCCCTCGAGCAAAAGAATAGTCTTGAAGCAAGAGAAGAACAATCTCATCACAGCAGGAAAGGGAAATTGTGCCCTCGGGAAAGAGGAACTCCGTACAGTATAAGGTGAGGATTTGGGTTCTTCAGATGCGAGTCTTCTCATGGACCCCAGTCCACTGTCAAAAGGCTTACTCTTTTTTGATGGATGATCACATTTTTATGGAAATGACATACATAGCAAAACATTTATTGAATTGATGTAATTTGGCATCTTTTAGAATGAAAAAAATCTGCTTCTGAATTTTGGCTATTATAGCTTCATAGCTGCAAGATAATAAATTCTTTCATCGTGGTTAGAGAACATCCCTAAATTTCTTTCCATCACTTAAATTGAGAATTTAGAGATTTGCATTTATCACTCTCTGACTTTAAGCCACCCAATGTTATCAGAAGCAGCTATCCATCAATTTTTTCATATCTGTCACACTGTTTTTATAGTGTGACAACATGGTCTGCCAGAACCTTCTCCTCAGTGGATCCTGGAACACAGATGTCCACAGGCAATCATTTCATTTGCTATCTTATCATTGCAAGCCACGGGCTGCTGGATTACCATCCCAGAAAAATAATAGGACATTCAGTTCCCTCTACACTATCTCAGATTGAGATTATCTCCAATTCCCCACATTTCCTTAAAGGTCTATTACTTAAAACTCCACTTTCTGATACAAATTTCTGAATAGTCTGGTGAAGAGATTGGGTAGATTCAAATCCTGACTCTGCCACATATTAGCCAATTTGAGCAAGCTCTCTACATCCAACTGCCCCCCTTTGGAAACCAGGACAATAGCACCTACCTCAATGGCCATCATGAGGATGAGGGGGTCAAGACATGTAAACGCTAAGAACAGTGCTTAGCATTGTGAATGTGCTCAATAATTGTTAGCTTATTGTTATAAAAATAATGGTGATTAATATTACTATTATATTTATTATCAGACAAAATTCTTGTACATAAGTGAAAGAAACCAAATCTGGACATCTCGAGCAAAACAAGAGAAATTATTGGATTATCTGGCATCACAGAAAGAATGGGAAGTGGGAGGACCAGGCCTGAGAAACATGAAGGAACAGGAGAGGTCCTGAGGGCGAGGTCATCACAGTCAAAGGACAGATAAGGGCAGCAGGATCTGGTCCACACACCACTACTGCTCCTGCAAAAGACAGACTCCTGCTCTAGGTTCTTCTGCCAAGACTGAAGTTGCAAAGCACTCATTAAGTTAAACCTGTATCACATGCTTCTAGGCATTAACTGCCACCAAGACTACATAATGGGAGTTTGCCCCAAATGGTAACTGGGGTGTTATTAGGAAAGATGAGTTAGATATTGAAAAGCCAAAGGATGACAAGTGTTGAAGTCATTAGGTAGCATTAGTGTCACACAGAGCCAATGATCAGTAATCCATGGGATGACAACATGGACCAGCACAAAGTTTCCTCTGGTTTGAGTCTAAAATGCACGTGTCAAAGAAAGGAGGTTTTCAGGTTTTCTGACTATTTGAAGTAACAAGTCCTACAATCTACTGCAGGAAACTTTTCCAAAAAGCTAGTTCAACTCCACCTAACATCTCCTCCTCTCCAGACTCACTCCATTTTCCAGGTCAGGATCCCAGCTTCTTCTCTCCAGCTCTAGGAAAGGGAGGGACCCCTGAAAACCAGAAAGGTCAAAGATGACTTCAGGGAGGGGGTAGCATTAGCTCATCTTTGAAGGATGGGTCATTTTGCATAGGAAGGAAAAGATATGGCTGTTCTAGCCACTGAGATGAGGATGAGCAAGGCCAGGCAAGCAGGACTTGCCTGTCTCTCTGAAAGTTTCATCATGAGGATAATGAGAGGAGATTGAATGGAAGGCTAAGTCGAGTGTGTGTAAGCCCTTGGTTGCCAAGCTAAGATTTGAAATTTAACCTGTGTATAAACTTAAAAGAAAAAAAGCAGGATCAGACTCACAGCCTTGGTGACAGCAACATTTCAACACTGAAGCTTAATCTAACATTCCTGCAGCAAGGGCTAGAGAAGGAAGAGCCAGAAGCAAGGAAACAAAGTAGAATTGCAGTAGTCCCTCCCATTCCACTCCCTTCTTGGGTTTTGGCAGGAAGTCATTCTAGAAGAAACTTACGGTGTTTGCAGCAAACAAAACTAGAGTTTTTATTATAAAGTCAAAGAGCAGGGAAAACCCACAGAAGGTATTAGGTGTGATTTGGGTTAATGAGCTAGACTGAGATATATGGGCAGGGGCACTTTCGAGAATGCTGATGGGAAAGGCACAACAGAGTAAAAGTTCACCTCTTGAGAAATTATCTGTCTTGTGTTCAACTCTAGACTTACTGCTCCCCATTCCCACATGCCCAATTTTACAGTGGAGTCAGTCCGTTGAGTCCCTGACATGGGGAACCTTACCAGGCCTTTGGGGAGCTTCAGAACGTAATAGAGAATTATCAGACGTACTCTGCCAGGAAGACAACTCTTAAATCAACTGTTGTTTTCATATCCCAGGTCTACCAGGCATTAAACAGGACCATCAGAAAGGGGAGGGAAGAGATGGAAGAGGGGTGTGGCCCAGTCATAGTGACCTTGTAGATTTCCAGGGTAGGTGCCAGGACCCAGGTTTTCAGCCCCATACAATCATTCCCGTTTTAGGGTCAGCCATTCCCAGGGGGCCAAAAATGAGTAGACTTGGGTCCCAACCTAAGGGTGACCACACTGTTGCTGTTTGCTCCTGGGGAGTTCCCAAGAGTCAGAACTTTCAATACAAAACTGAGAGAATCCTAGACAAACGAGGGCCAGTTGGTCACCCTAGTCTTAGGAGCCTGGTCACAGACAGAGGGGAGCTTCTATTAGAGCGGCCTGTTTTCAAATGCAGTAGTGTGAACACCAGGAACTATCCATCTCTTCCTGCACCTCATGAGCTCTGGAGGTTCTATAGGGATTCTATATAGGTTCTATAATAGAGGGCAAGGACAGGAGACTGACGTTTGATTTATATTGGACTTTTTTGCTAAATTTGGCTAGTGGAAACTTGCAGTCAAGTTAGAAAGACAAGAAAGATGATGTTTTCTTGAATAGCTGATGGCTTGGAGCAGTTCCTGTCTCTTCAGATAAGATTAACAACTATTTCCTGAGCATTTTTGTATGTGTTAGGCACAATGCTAAGTATTTATGCGGATTATATCTATCAATTCTCACAACAGTCACATGGGCTGAGTACCATAAACCTTCCAGTACATGGTTGAATCAACAGAGCCTCAGAAAGGCGAAGTAACTTGCTCAAGTCCACAAGGCCAGATGTTAAGTGAGGGAGCCTGATGGATTTTCAAAGTCTAAACTCTTAATTATTCACTAAACTCTATTCTCTTATTTATGGATTAAAGTCAATGTTGACAGGTCTAAAATTTGTGGAAAATATACACAAGAGTTTTTTCTCCTCTACACCTAATAATATTCATAATCTACCATGTTCATTATTATTTAATGATGATTTAGTAATTATTATTCTTCCAGAATAATTATTGACTTCGTGGAAGGAGATTCACTTACTGGGGCTTCTTATCTGTGACATAAACTTTCCCCCACTTCATTCGAGATTTAATGTCAACAAAGAGAAAGAATGACAATTCAGGGCAAGGTAAGGATGGTTCCAGTTACATTTTAAAGTATCTTTTTTTTTTTTTTACTCTTGTATCAGCTTCCTAACAGGACTGATGATTTCATCCAAAACCATGGCATCTAAATCTCTCCTCTCCTCTTTGCAATCACTCAGCTTCACAAAAAAAGCCATACTCGGAGAAAGCTACATCCCTTGCATTTTGTACATGAGCCCAGTTGCAAACTCTCTGAGGAGAGAACCATTTCTCATTAGAGCTTATCTTCCAACACGAGATGGGCTTATCAATTTTAAAAGGGCATATATACATTTTATGAACATAATCTTCTCTGGAATGGAGAACTTAGACTGGAAATCCTTAGAGTTCTACAGTGTTCTCAGCTTAATGTTTAGAGAACATAGACCAAGTACCAAGAACTTCCCAAGTCACAGCCTCAATTTTGACAGAGCAATGGCTCTAGAGGAGCAGTAAGTTACAGCGTCATGGGAGAGGCATTCAAAAGCAGATACACTAACCTATCCCAGAGTCTCCTGGACGTCTTTCTGTCACTGAGTCTTAGAAAGTGAACAAGCTTAGAAGTTTTGGAGCTCCTGAGGGTGGGTGGGTCTCATCCAGAACTTAGTGTTGGCACTCTCCATAAATATAGAGCTAAAAAGGCATAGCCACAGGCCAAACAGCAGTGGCACATAAACCAGATGTAGCTATCTAAATTACCATGACAAGGACTGTCTTATGAGGAACCATGGAGATGCTGTACTCACACCTTCTTCCAAAGAATCTGCTGAGGGGAACATAATCGACTGACTGCCTCCAGCCGATGCCCCTTTGGACGCCCCCCTCCCCCCCGGACTGCCTTCCTACCCAGGCCACGCCTCCCCCAGGATGGCCCCAGCCAATGACTGAGCATGGTGGGGGAGCTGGTGCCAACCCAGTCCTACACAAGGTCGGACACTCCCAAAGGCCAGGCCTCGTCCAGGGACTCCCTCTCAGCCTGACTCCAACTTTCTTAGATCTGTAGTCCACCTTCCTGCCCCATCCGCCTTCCTCTCTCCTGTCACAAGTATGGCAGCAGAACTGACCAATATGAATTGAGTGAGCCACATACATAATCTCAAATTTTCAAGGAATCACATTACAAAAGGAAAAAGCAGATGGAACAAATTTTAATTATAAACATATATAGAAAATGGTATCTTTTATTTATCCCAAAATATTATTTCAACATAGTGTCAAATTTTCAGAGTCATTAAGGAGGTACTTTATATTCTCATATGTGTGGCGGGTTTTTGTTTTTCTGTTTGGATAGTAAGTTTTAGAACTCCAGGGAGAGTTTTATACATCTCAGTTCAACCTAGCCAAGTTGCGAATATTCCGTTGTCCCATGTGGCTAGTGGCCATCCTGTCAGCCAGTGCAACTCCCAAGGCTCTTCCTGCCTTCCCCTGCTCCTTTATCTTTTACAGCCACTCTGCTCCAAAATCCTCCGTGTGAGCCACTGCTTCTTGCGGGACCTGAACTGACCTGGTCTGCCTCATTGTCTCTGTTGCAAACACTGTCGTCAGATGCAGATTCTTAAAAAACTATTGTCATTATATCACTCTCCTGCCCAAGATCCTTCTGTGGCCACCCTTTATTCCAGTGAAAAGCTCTCCCCTTGATTCTCACTGGCCTCCACAGCAGTCAGTCTCCCACACAGTCAGTCTGCTGGGAGCACTTCCGGACCCAAACCTCTCCAGCCCTCGAGGTCTCTTTCACACCTTCGATCCTGCATGTTGTTCCCATTTCCTAAAATGCTATTTCTTCCTATTGAACTTATTTGTGGCTAATTTTTAAAGACTCAATACCAGTATTGCCTATTATACATCTAATATTTAAAAATTATATCTGGGGGTGCCCAAGTGGTTCAGTCAGTTAAACGTCTGACTCTTGACCTGGGCTCAGATCATGATCTTGGGGTCTTGGGATCAAGCCCCCGGTCAGGCTCCATGTCTCTCTCCCTCTGCAATTCTCCCCTGCTCTTGCAGGCTCTTTCTGTCCCTCTCTTAAATAAATAAATAAACAAACAAACAAATAAATAAATAAAATCTTTAAAGATTATATCTGGATACTGATGTGGGAAACAAAGGCAGAAGAAAAATTATTAGATTTCCTTACTATCTACAGTGCTTTGACAAGTCCTTGAAATAGGCATAGTAGTATTCCTCTAGGGACTCAACTGCCTTGATGTTAATACTTTGGTAAGGGCAGAAAGCAATCTTAGCCCCAGGGTCCTGTAAGTCTACTTTAGCATATAAAAATTCCTTTGGAAACTTCCTTTATCTCTACCACCCCCCCCAAGATACATTTGGCAATCATCCCCCAAGCACATGAGCTACTGATATATATCTGAAGGGTCTCATTAGACAGTAATAAATAACATTTTCCCGAGAATAGCCAGCCCCCTCAAGGCCCTGAAAACCTTGCTTTCAAAATTCCTTGAGACTTACGCTATCCTTAACCCCCTCCCAACTTGAAAGTATATAACAGGCCACTCCTCACGACCCCAGCGCAGCTCTTTCTGCCCACCACTGCTGTCCACATGCTTTAATAAAACCACCTTTTTGCACCAAAGATATCTCAAGAAATCTTTCATGGCCATTGGCTTTGGACCCTAATGTCTTTCCTACATTAGATACCACTGGCATTTTCATTTATGAAGTAATACATGTAATTTTCAGAAGACCAACCAATATTCCTTTAGCCAGTGTGTACTTACCCAGGATATATTTGTTCAATAGGCGATCAACATTGTGGCAACACACAAAGAACTAGAATCTGTAACTCCTGCTCTCAAAGTGTGATGGTTAATTTTACTGATAAGCAGGCTGGGTTATGGTGCCCAGTTGTTTGATCGTTTGTCAGTTTAGATGTTGCTCTGGAGGTATTTTTTAGATGTGATTGACATTTACAATTAATTGACATTACATAAAGCAGATCACCTTCCAGAATGTGAATGGGCCTCTTGCTATCAGCTGAAGGCTTCCAGAACAAATTGCGCTTTATGGAAGACAGAATTTTGTTCTAAGACTGCAGCACAGAAATTCCACCTGCATCTCCAGCCTATTGGCTTGCCCTTCAGATTTCAGATTCAAGACGACCTCAACCCTTACCCAAATTTCCTGGCGGCCCTACAGATTTCAGACTTGCCAACCCTCACAGGTCCATGAGACAACTCCTTAAAATAAATCTCTGTCCTGTTTGTATAGACCTAAACCTATTAGTTCGGTCTCTCTGGAAAGCCCTAATACACAAGGGTTTCTCTTTCTGTTGTGGAGAGGAAAATTTGGAAAATTAAATGACAGCCCAAGACAACACTATGTTGCCAAAATAAATCATTAAATTGCAACTGTCAAATCTATGCTGCAGACCTCCACATGCTCAAGGTGTTCAGAGGAAAGATAAATCACAATGGACTAGTGATCTCAGCAAAAGCCCAATCACTCAAAGTCTTTGGTATTTAAGTTTGAAACTATTTAAAATTATAAACCTAATTTGTTAACATTCCAAACCCACCTTTTTAAAAAGCACATCCCACATTTGGTCTGGCCTTTGATAAAGTGTGTTTCTGCTGAGATGGAAGAGAATAGAAAGCATGACCTAGTTAAGCTTAGGGAAAACTAATTTTGCAAATTGATCAAAAAACTGCTTCATAAAAATTCCCTTGTTAAAGTGTCTTGGGAATACCTTAGTAAGAATTTAAAAGATCCCCAACTAAATCAGAACAGAAAACTGTGGTTTTCCAATGTTATATACACACACAAGGGCTGTGTCATATGCTTCATTAGAGAGGCAATTTTATTTTAACATGACATTTTTTAAAAGGCTATGTTGTTTCATCCTCCCTGTATCACCCTACTTTTCTGCCACACCTACACCCTCTCATGCAAAATGTTTCTAAATTTGGCAAACTCAGCTTTTACATTGCAGCTGACATTGTTCAGTTATGGCTGTTCAATCATAATTAACCAACAGAATACACAACACAGAAGAAAAGATTAATAATAAAGCAAACTTTTTTTAAAATAAAAAGTCTCTGATAAAGGACGGTTATCCACAATATACAAGCAATTCTTAAAACTCAACAATAAGAAAACTAACAACCCAATTTATGATTGGGCAAAAACCCTGAACAGACACTTCACCAAAAATAACAGATAGTAACTAAGCACATGAAATCACGTTCCACCTTGTATTTCATCAAGGAAATGCAAATTTAAACACCAATGAGATAACACCACACACCTATTGAAACGGCCACAGTCTGGAACAGGAAGTGCTGGTGAGGACGTGGAGCAAGAGGAACTCTCAATCACACCTGGCGGGAGTGCAAAATGGCGCAGCCACTTTGGAAGACAGTTTGGCAATTTCTTACAAAACTAACATACTCTTACCATTCAATCCGGTAATCCTGTTCTTTGGTATTCACCCAAATTAAATTGAAAACATGCTCACACAAAAACCTGTGTATGGATGTTCATAGCTTCTTGATTCATTATTGCCAAAACTTGGACGCAACCAAGATGGCTTTCAGTAGATGAGTGGAAAAATAAATGATGACACCTCCAGACAATGGAATACTATTCAGTACTAAAAAAAAACCCCAAAACCAAAAAACTATCAAGCCTTGAAAGAACATGGAAGAAACTTAAATATATATTCCTAAGTGAAAGAAGCCAATCTGAAAAGGCTACATACTGTATAATTACCACTAGATGACATCTGGAAAAGGCAAAACTGTGGAAACAGTAAAAACATTAGTGGTTGCCAGGGGATAGGGGTGAGGTAAGGAGGAAAATGCCATGATCTGAACTTATGAATCATATTTTCAGGGATTATAGTTTTTTGAAACTCTGCTAAAGGAAAATGTTCTCACTATGAATCTGAGTACAGAGCATACCATTTAGAATTACGAGGTTCCAAATGTTCAAATATATTCTGACTCGGGTGTTAAAAAAGAATTTTAAACATTTATCGGCCTTTACTGTGTTACTTAATCCTCCCATCTTCTCTTTGCCATGTGCGTCTATCAGAACTCACCTCCCTTCATATCTCATGGGGTACTTGTTGGGAGAAGCAATCCACTATTGGCCCTGAGCTCCCCTGCAATTTCTCGCCGGGTGCCCCAAGAATGTAAGGTTCTGACCACTGTTTATCCAAGCCATTTTTCAGGGTTGGGTCTGCAACTTTAAGAGATGAAGTGACAACTACCCAAGACAAAGAGCAGGC
This sequence comes from Ailurus styani, assembly GCA_002007465.1. Classification (NCBI taxonomy): domain Eukaryota; kingdom Metazoa; phylum Chordata; class Mammalia; order Carnivora; family Ailuridae; genus Ailurus; species Ailurus styani. Next base: position 1,196,322 of record LNAC01000373.1, on the reverse strand, counting down.
TTGCTTCTACTTCCTATGAAAGTGGCAGATTTCCCAAGTTCGATTTTTCTTTCCTATACTGCAACCCACTACAGGGTCAAAGCTTCCATCAAGGCCCACTTGGGCCACCCCCCTGTGCAACCCTGGAGCACCAGTCTCCGGCGCCTGCTTTTGCTGTGAGTAAAAAGTTTTTTTAATCTCTAGTCCAGGAGTCTCCTACCTTCTAGTCTGGCAGAATTTAGCCAGAAAAACAGAAATGAACTTGTTAACTTAGAAGTAGGATAAAATTCTTAGACCATTCACAGTTCTTGACAGTATGATTCAAGAAATGCTAACAATTACACATATCTTGCCCTCCCAAAAACCCGATCCCCACATTGGCTCAAGCAGGTCTTAAGCTGTCGAAGGGAGAAAAGTACTGAAAAAAGGATCAGAAAAGAACTGGGACAGCATCTAGAAGGGGTAGCCAAAACTGGGCACTGCCATGCAAGTTCTGAATAGACTGAAATGCTAAAGGCCAACTCTGCAACTGTGTTTAGGGTCAAGCTGCCTACCTTTTCAAAAAGAGTGCCAAAGTCTATGTTTTGTGCCTCTTACATTTCTTTTGTTAATTTATTCGTTCAAGAAATATTATGGAAAAGCTTGGACAAGACTAAAAAGAGAAATTTGTCAAAAGATATCTCTAAGACCAGGTAGGTTTGTATTCTTGTTTTCATTCCATAAGTTATTTCACATTCTAAATAAAATTATCTCTTTCCTCTTCTACATCTATTCATGTGCTCAGAAAGCACCTTTTCAGGTTTCCTGGCCCTCTACTCCAGTTTCTTCTTTCTTCTTTATCTCTTTGTCTACAGTAGTAGTGTTAAAAGTTTGTGAACCTTCTCCAGGGAAACGAAAAAACACTGTTCCATCAACTGCCAGTCCAAGACTTCCCCTTATCCGAGAGCTGCCCCCACTAAGGTGAGTTTCCTGTATTCATGCAGTCACTCAGTCATTCAACAAATATTTATTGAGCTCCTTCTGTCCATGAGGCACTGTTATCAGAGCTGGAAATCAGCAATGAACAAGATATAAAATTGTCCATTCTAGTGGGAGATTGGAGAACGACATTGGGAAGCAAGAAATAATACATGTTCTTAGATATGGAAAAAATAAAATAGGGTAATTGGATAAGGCATACAAAAGTAAAGGGTATTTTACATTAGATGACTTTAGAAAGGGTCTCTGAGTTGACATATCACTGGTACTTAGAAGGTGAAAGAAAACCTTCATGGATGCATGCGTAGCCAGGGGTAGAATGTTCCAGACAGAGGAAACCGTAAGACATAGTAATGATTCTCCCCCAGAGAGAATCAGGGTAGCCAAAGGAAGGGGAGAGAATGGAGAGATCTACCAGGGCCTTTCCCAATAACATGGAGTTAGACGAAGGCTAGACATTGCATGAGCAAAATAATGAAGTATCCAATCTTTTATGTTCTCATAGATATCTCCTAGAATTATTAGATCACCAGAAAGCATAGCCTCAGAATCACTTTATCTTAGCTTCTCAGTAATGGATATTCATCAACTCTACAATGAATTGTAGGACATGCAGTATCACTGTGTTTCCTCTGCCCTGTCATGTCCTGTCGACATAGTAATATCTCCAGATGTAACGGTAACAAAGCACAGAGGTAAATTCTAAGATATCGGATTAAAGCATTAGGGGATTAAATATTGTTGGTATTAATTAAATAATACCAGAAAACATTGTCTATGCCCCTGTGAGCCCTGGGGTAGAGAGAAGAAAGGATCCTCCGGGAGCTAGCATCAGATCTTTCAAGAGGATTAGGGCCTTAACTAGGGAAAGGACGTTATTTAGAGGACGAGAAGGAAGGAGGACAAACTTGGTTCACTTCATTTGCCTTGGGTTAGTCTTTCCACTGGAGGCAAAGAGATGGGAGTGTCAAATAAAAGTTGTTGCTAGAAGCATTTTTTGTAAACACATTAAAGCTGACTCTGAGTCTTACCCGAGTAACTTAGCTAAAGAAGATGGAAAGCTTTTTTCTTTTTTCTTATATTTTTTGAAAGCTTTTTGTACATTTTTATTTGTTGTTAACCATTATCTTAACAACTAAGCAATTTTTTTGTCTTTTTAAAAATTTTAATTCCAGTATAGTTAACATACAGTGTCATATTAATTTCAGGTGTACAACATAGTGATTCAACAATTCTATACATTATTCAGTATTCATCATAATAAATGTACTCTTAATCTCCTTCACCTATTTCACCCATCCTTCCCCACCCCATTTCCACTCTGCTAACCATCCAGTTGTTCTCTACAATCAAGAGTATGTTTTTTAACAACCCTGCAAATTTTAAGACTGGAAATCATTGACCCCAGAACTCTAACATTTTGATAAAATTTAATTTTAAAAAATTAATTTTTTCTGTTTCTAGACTTTTTCCATAGACTCACTTAAATGTAAAATTATTGTAACCGTTTTATAGGTACAATCTCATGTTCTAATACAGGTTTTTGGTTTTTGGTTTGGAGGGGAGAACAAGTTGGCTCCGTTTCTGGTCATCTGAGATGAAGTAGGCTGACGGTCTGGGTGGAAGACGACTCTCTTCTAAATTTTCACAACAGAATGACAACTCTGCCTTCTGTGCATCTGGTCCTTAAGCATATGGTTCGCACTTTTATCAGCCACATAGACTTCATGCAGAACAAGCACTTGTCAGAGAAATCAGCTGCAGTCCAAAAGCTCCCTTACATCCAATGTGCCAGAGTCAAATGGACAAGTAAACTACCTATCCTTTTAGGTTCTCCAAGCTCTCTGTCTTGGAATTACGAGATCAACAGAAAGTGCAGTTCCAAGACCACACTATCTCAGCTCTTCATTTCACACTATCTTCTTTTTAAAGGGTTGATAGTGGAGGATTTCATGAGCAAACACCTTTGTCTCTTTTTCACTGTGAACCAGATTTACCTTGAAAAAAAGACTCACACTGTAAATGTGAGGTCTCGTTCCTGTGAAATGTTGCTTTCTGCAGAACTTTTTCGTGTGCTTCCTTTTTCTAAAATTAAGCCATAAAAGAAGAATGATATAACTCAATGTGCTTGCAGCTTGGCTCGGCTGTTTGGAAAGTCAGCCACATTTGTGACCCATTACAGCAAACATTTCATCTCAGATTATCTGTTAACATCTCTTCCTGCTCTTTATAAAGAGGTTCATTCTCATCATTAATCTTACATTGTGTTAACTTTTATAAGTCACATTATATCCTCCATAATATATATAATATGTAGTAAAGAAATGGTACATACTTGGGCGCCTGGGTGGCTCAGTGGGTTAAAGCCTCTGCTTTCGGCTCAGGTCATGATCTCAGGGTCCTGGGATCGAGGCCCGCATTGGGCTCTCTGCTCAGCAGGGAGCCTGCTTCCTCCTCTCCCTGTCTCTCTGCCTGCTTCTCTGCCTACTTGTAATCTCTCTCTCTGTGTGAAATAAATAAATAAAATCTTTAAAAAAAAAAAAGAAATGGTACATACTCAAATATAAAGGAGTCAGGACAAAATTATTCAAGGAGTCAGGATAATTCTATGGATAGAAGGGGCCAAACCTTCCGTGACTTCATTGCAACTTTCTGATTAGAGAAAGGAGGACATTTCTGCAAAAGTGTTACTTAAACAAATATGGTGAAGAAAGATTCTCTGTAGTAGTAAATACATGCCTGACCACGGTGGAGGATTCATAGGGGGAAATAGTAAAGCATGGAGTTGGAAAGATATCAGGCTTAATCTGAAGAGTGCTTTGAATGTCAAGTTTATAAGTTTAATTTGCACTCGGTAAATAGTATTCGAACAGGCAAGAGGCTGATGAAATTGCCTGGATAATTATGACCAAGATGGCACCATTCATGGGTCTACATCCCTCTGGAGGATAGGTCATTTGTTGTATGGGATGTTGAGAGTTCGTTTTTAGACATTAAATTTTAAGTCCCAGCAGGGTATCTTGGCGGAAGTGCCCAACAGATTGTGAGGTAGGCAGCTGGAGCTTGACACTGATGTCAGAGAGACAGATATAGAAATAATGCAAAGACCATTAGGGAAGCATTGAGCAGAGATGAGTACTCTGGGCTCACTCTCTTTCAACAAATATTTAAAATAACCCCAGAGAGCTGTGATATCTAAGAGGAAAAAGATTAAGCTCTCCTAAATTAGAGGACATGGGTGGACAATAGGCACTTGAATGCCCTCAAAATTGATACTTCCTCTCCATCCAACATACAGGCTAAATTTAGAGCAGTCTTCAGTTACTGTCATTGCCAGGATTAGAGAGTTAATGAATAATTGGGGGGGGGTTAATAAATAATGAAGTTGAAATGCTGAAAAAAAAAGAGAAAAATATATGTTGTCTGTAAACTAAGAAAACAAAACCTTTGGAAGATAACAAAAAACAATACAACCAACTCAGCTGGGAAAAAAAATGATCAGGGAGCAGTGCCTCAAGGTTGTTCAGTGACCCCCTTATATTGCAAATATTACCCAATGTCAAGAGAAATTAACTCCCACTACAAGAAGCCACAGTCCTCTGTTAAAATCGCTAGAGAGAATGGGAGCAAAGGGGGCAATAAAGGTAACACTGGTATCTTTATAGCAAAGGTAAGACCTTTGGGATGTGGGACTCAGACACATGATAAATGAGCTATGTAAGCTAAATTCAAAAATAGCCTGGTGCTAATGGTATAATGTCAGAACTGGTTAGCCTGAGACTGGCTGGGTGTAAAAGATAATGTTGAAGAAGGGGGAGCTCAGTGTGACCTACGGGGGGTAGGGGATGAACATTAGAATGTAAGGATGAAGCTACAGAAGACGAAACTGGAGAATGAAGGGACAAGATGACAGGCCAAAGAGTTTGGACTCCACCCTGAAGGCAATGGGATTTATCAGACATTTGTAAGGAAGGGGAACAACAGATTCCTATTTACGTTGAAAAGGGGACTGCAGTGCAGGTGCACACAAATGCCTGAAGTGGGCCAGAGGCCAGCAAAGGGAGGCCAGTTAGAGGATTTTGCAATAGGTTGGCAAGTGCTGCTGAGGCCTGTGGTCAGGAAACCACAGAGGAATGAGGGTGGGTGGGAAGAAGCTGCTCTCAGTTAACTTTTTAGCCGCCATCCTTCTTCTTTCTTCGTGCATTTCTAGAAATCAGGCTGCCAGGAGATACAATTTTCTTAGTAGTAAAGAGGAAGGGCATAGATAAGCACTACCACCTCACTTAGCAAAATAAAATATAGAATCTCTAGGGCATATTGTAGAGCTTAGGAGCAGGTGCTTATGCATGGGATCCTCCACTTCCTCTTCCTTTTGAGAGTTTCTCTTCTGATTGTTATACTCCCAACACCTGGGTTCCAAGGGGTCTGAAGTCTACCTTTATTATACATGGGCAAAGCTCTTTCCATGCTTCCTCTTAGCACTGTCAAGAAACACTATACCAGTTAAGATTCAAAAAAAAACTTGAGAGAGACACCACCTCTTCTAAGCTCAACCCTTGTAGCAAGCCTTCAGGTCCATCACAAGTATATTGAAAACATCAGCGCTTGAATGCATGCAGACCAGAATTGAGTTCAAATTCTAAATTCTGAAATCGCCTTAGGACCTTAGCCAGGTCCGCAAATGCTCTAAGTCCCGTAATATGTGACTCAGAGATGAGTTGAGAAAATTTGGACATAACACTGGAAAAGCAATGGACACTACACAGCTGTGCATATCTATGAGTAATTTAATTTGGCTGCTAGTAAAAGACACCCAACTCTTGTGAACTAAGCACAGAAAGTTTACTCTCCTACAGAAAGGAAGTCTCAGGGTAGGCAGTCCAGAGTTGGCATGACACCTCCAGAAGTCTTTGGGGGACCAGAGGCCACCTATTGTCAAACTTCAAAGTTATGTTGTGGTCAAGATTGCTGCTGGGCACAATGAAGGCAGAATTCACCCCTCCCTTCTGGGGAACCTTCCTGGGAGGAACTTTCACTTTCATTGTGTTGACCAGAACTGAGTCACAAGACCACACCTGACTGCTAAGTGGACAGGAAAAGTCTAGTTTTCCACTGGTCACAATGCAGTTGATTCTTTTACAAGAAAAGGGAGAATTGACATTTGACAGGTAATTAACAGTCTGCCATAAATCTTATTAAATGCTAGTCCCCTTCTCTTTCAATTAAAAAAAATTCAACATAGAATTTGGTATCATATCCTTGGTTTTTCCTTCTTTCTGATACAATAAATGGTCAAATGAAGAGTATTTCTGCATCTTTTAAGAAACCACTGATAGGGCGCCTGGGTGGCTCAGTGGGTTAAATCCTCTGCCTTCGGCTCAGGTCATGATCTCAGGGTCCTGGGATCGAGGCCCGCATCGGGCTCCCTGCTCGGCAGGGAGTCTGTTTCCTCCTCTCTCTCTGCCTGCCTCTCTGCCTACTTGTAATCTGATCTCTCTCTCTGTATCAAATAAATAAATAAAATCTTTAAAAAAAAAAAAAAAAAAGAAACCACTGATATATGATCCAAAATGGTCACTATTCCTTGATTCAGACAATAAATTAGTGCCAGAACAAAAATCCACTTCTCCTGGGTACCTGGGTGGCTCAGTGGGTTAAAGCCTCTGCTTTTGGCTCAGGTCGTGATCTCAGGGTCCTGGGATCGAGGCCATGCTGAGCAGGGAGCCTGCTTCCTCCTCTCTCTCTGCCTGCCTCTCTGCCTACTTGTGATCTCTCTCTCTCCATCAAATAAATAAATAAAATCTTTAAAAAAAAATCCACCTCTCCCGATAAAAGAGATTTTTTTTTGTCTGTTTTTACTTTTATCAAATGACAGCTATATTTTTTATTTTGTCATATTTTGGTTTGGCTTGCTATTTTGTACTCAGTGTTAACATGAACTAACCTTGGTCTAAATTCCAGATGCAATCATTCCCCATTATTTTCTTAATTGGCCCTTGTACTTTTATCCTGATTTTCATGATTCTTAGAACATTTGCACTTCAGTTTCTTTTGAAAGTGTAAAGAGGCTAAAATAACAAATGAATCAGAAGGTCCAGCACTTGTTCTGAGTATCCATTTGAATGATTCTTCAGCTCCAGTGCTTAAACAATTAATAGAGAGTTGAAAACCTCAGCTTCCAAGGCACTATATGAAAAGAATTGCCATGAAACTCTTGCCAATGATGTCTGAAGATCTGGAAATATGTAGAATTTTCATTCATTTCAAATATAAGGCTATGGCATCGGCAACAAACGACACTGAACTCCATCCTCAAGAACATTAAAGCCTTAGAAAACTTTCCAGAACTAGACTAGGTTGTGGCCAAATAGTTTTAAGAAAATAAATCTAATATGACAAGAAACAGGAATTGCTACATGACAGCATTTAATAAAATGGACGTTTAGGAGAGGAAAAAAATCACAAGAGAGATGGAAAAATTCATAAGATAAAAAGCAGACTGTGACCTTTGGTTCTATTTAGAGGGCAAAATGTTGAAAACTTAACAGATAAAAATTGCTCAAAGATCATAGCTTAAAAAAAAAAAGCAAAACACTAGAACTCATCTAGTTAGGAGAAGTGAAGACATTTCTTTTTTTTCTCAACTGCCCCCTGTCAGAGAGATCATGTTAAGAGGTGAAGGAATGAGTGGAGGCCAAAATGAGTTCTGATCACCTTCAACAAGAAAGAAAGCCGATTTTCAAAGTGCAGCTGTTGTCCTTTCTCTTCACATCACATAGTCCCCTGATTGCCCATGATACGCTCCAACTCCAGTCCTGCCTGGACTCACCCGCCTCCTTGAGGACCGCGCGTGAGCCGTGCACATCTCCCATGCACTGTGCGCATCCCAGCCTCCTCCTCTTTCCTCACCGTCTTCCCTCCTCGGGAAAGCCTTCACATAGCAATGCTGCAACCGTTTTTTTCAGAACCAGCGAAAGCCCTGTGTTTTCTAAAGTCACTGCCCTCTTAATTCTGCACTCAGGGTCAGCCCCACAAAGCAGCTCATGTGCAGACTAACATCCTTCGATGTTCTTTCACTTATGTTGGTCTTATAACTAGAAGGGAAGTCCCCTGGGAACAAAACCACATCCTGTGTCCTGCTGACCTACCTGCCTGATCAAAGCTGAGGGCTGAGTGGCAGCTCCAGAGAGGGCAACGCAGAACCCAATGCTACAGATGCCTCTCCCCCTTTTCTCTTTGAATTCCATTTAATGCATGCACTGGAAGAGGCAAGGAAGGACTGTCCGCCAGAGATTTCAGAGGGAACTAAGCACTGCCAGCACCTTGATTTCAGACTCTGGCCTCCAGTCCTGCAAGAGAATACATTTCTGTTGTTTTAAGCCACCATGTTTGGGATCATTTATTTCCACAGCCCTAGAAAATGAATATATCATCTCGTGAAGCTTACCATTACAGTGAAGAGACAAACTAACAAAGTATAACAGTAAGAGGCAAGTGCACTAACAAACAAAACAGGACAATGTAACAGAGTGTCACCAAGAGGTACTTTGGATCAAAAGGTGAGGAAGATTCTATTTAATCTCTTCCAGTATTTCCTGGGAAATCTTATTTGGGAAAAATATATATTATATGTAAATTAGCTAACTTAAGCAATTTTCCCTGTACATGTTAAAGATTATTTTCTTTGGATCATTCTAAGGTGTAAGTGAGGTGCTAGCTTTTCTAGATATCTGATCTAGGGCATCATTGACATGTACCTAATGACCTGTGAGAGACAGTGCAAATTACCTCACTTGTGGTCCTAACATTTAACTTAAGACTAAAATAAAGTTGTGAAATAAATCCCTTATCGAGGAAAGAGATAACAAATGTCATCACAATTCAACATCATCACATTGTATTGTTTCATATAACAATGAGCTAAGTATGTATTATTTTCATGGTATTATCCAAATGTTGGGGATACAAGGAAATAAAACGAAAGAGATATGGTCCTGCGCTAAGGGAGTCTGTCATCTATAGGGAAATGTCGACATTAAATAAATCATTTCAAGTAAAAAAGAATGTTTTAAACCAGAACAAGTATAGGATAAGGCACGGGAGGCACACAGGGGCTGATGACAGTAAAGACCTCCCAGGCTCCTATGGTTCCTTTACTCAGCAAATATTTCCTGAGGGTCCACTATGTGCCAAGCACTTTTGAGTCACCTGGGATATATCAGTGAATAAAACAGGCCAAGAACCCTGTCCCCCCCCCGCCCCGCACCTCTTTCCAGGAGAGACAGGCAAAACTATCCGACAAACAAATCATTTACTATTTCACAAGAGATAGGTGCTATGAAAAAAGAAAAATGTAGAGCAGAATAAATAACACTGGAAGTGAGAGGTAGGAGACAGGCTGGCCGTTTGTATAAAGTAGGCAGGGAGAGCGTCATTGAGAAGGGGACATTTGAGCAAAGATCTGAAGGAAATGACAAAGTTAGGCAGACAGATATGTGAGGGAAGAGAACACCAGCAGCAGGAACAGCCAATGCACAGAGCCTAAGACAGAGTGTCCCTTACATGTCCAAGGAGCAGCAAGGAGGCCAGTGTGGCTGGAGTGAAGGGGAAAAGAAGACAGGAATAGGAGACAGTGTAACGCGGGACAAGATCCTTTAGGGCCTCTTAAGGTATTGTGAAATTTACTTCTCTCATAATGAATGGAGAGCCATAATGAAAATTGCTCCTTTATCTTCATATAGTCTCACAGTTACTTCATGGCTCAACTTTAATGTAATTCTTAACTTAATGATCACAGATATTTGCTATTGCCTACAGAAGGCTTATCATTTTAGTTCCACATGATAACCACATATATCCTCCCCCCTTCTCCCACTGTCACCCACACACAATCTAGGAAAATTGCATACCAATGAGTAGAAGGGCTTGCCAGAACTGTGACAAGAAAATGGCATTAATGCATTTATTAGAGATGAAAGAATAAAGCCCGTTCATAAATCAAAGTGGGCTAATTTTAAAATGTCACCTAGCCTACTATCACTCTGGGAAGGAGTGGAAGCAAAGATGAATGGCCCTCAGACAGTCATGGGGTGGGGAGACGTCTGCGCACCGAGTCAAATGCCTGAGTGTTGTTCATCCTGTCAGCAGTATAAAGTAAAACTGAGCCAAGGGAACATTTGTCACTTTGAAGAGGACAATGAGAAAAAATTGAAATGGAACATTAAGAGGAGAATTCCTTCTTGTTTGAAGAAATCATTCAAAGGCATGACCTGACAGGAAACCAAAATGACCCAGAAGACAGCCAGTCTTTGATGCTGCTCTTCTGACAATAGTTTGTGGAAAGACAGGGCTGCCCTACTCGCCCAAAAGAAACCATTAGCTGGGGAACAGGCGAAGAGTAATATTGTACAACAAGGCTGAACTCTTTATGCAAAATGCCCACCCTAAACAGAAACCCTTCATGTAGTCTTCTACTTCAAATTAAATAAAGATCTCTAGTCTCTAAACAACATAATTGTAAGCAGAAAACTCCTAGGCCAGAATAGGATTTAGAGCCATAGGTCTCAGGAGAGTTAACGTCTTACACCTGGAACAGCCAATGCAGGTATCCTCCACATGATATTTCCTTCATGGCTACATAGCCTAGAGCTGCATTTCCAAAGGAGGTTTAATGGTCTTAAGATAACATTTTGCTTCCAGTTATAAAATAAGTAAGTCCTAGAATGTAATTTACAACATGGTGACTATCATTAATATTGTACAGCACAGACGAAATTTTAACAATGGCCAACTAATCCTCCAGAAAGCAGGAAAGAATATTCAATGGAAAAAAGATAGTCTCTTCAACAAATGGGGTTGGGAAAATTGGACCACAACATGCTGAAGAATGAAACTGGACCACTTTCTTACGCCACACACAAAAATAAACTAAAAATGGATAAAAGACCTAAATGTGGGACAGGAAACCATTGAAATCCTGGAGGAGAACACAAGCAGCAACCTCTTTATAGAACTTCTTACTAGACGTGTTGCCAGAGGCAAGGGAAACAAAAGCAAAAATGAACTATTGGGACCTCATCAAGATAAAAATCTTCTGCACAGCAAAGGAAACAATCAACAAAACTAAAAGGCAGCCTACGGAATGGGAGGACATATTTGTTAGTGACATATCTGATGAAGGGTTAGTATCCAAAATATATAAAGAACTTATCAAACTCAACACCCTAAAGTCAAATAACCCAGTTAAGAAATGGGAAGAAGGGGGACCTGGGTGACCAGTCAGCTAAGCATCTGCCTTTGGTTCAGGTCATGATCCCAGGGTCCTGGAATCAAGCCAGGCATCAGGCTCCAGGCTCAGGGACTATTACTCAGCCATCGAAAAGAATGAAATCTTGCCATTTGCAATGATGTGGATGGAGCTAGAGTGTATTTTGTTAAGCGAATTAAGTCAGTCAGAGAAAGACAAATATCATATGATTTCATCATATGTGGAATTTAAGAAAAAAACAGATGAACATGGCAGGGGAAAAAGGAGAGAGAGGGAGAGGGAAACCATAAAAGAGACTCTTAACTATAGAGAACAAACTGAGGGTTGCTAGAGGGGAGCTGAGTGGGGAGATGGGTTAAATGGGTGATAGGTATTAAGGAGGGCACTTGTGATGAGCCCTGGGTGTTATATGGAAGTGATAAATCACTAAATTCTACTCCTGAAACTAATATTACACAACATGTTAGCTAACTAGAATTTGAATAAAAACTCGAAATATAAAAATAATTAAAAATAATAAAATAAAAGCCCATACAAAAATTATGTAGTCAAACAGTACCAAACATTAAAAAAATATCGTGGAAGTTTACATCAGAACAAAAAGAGCCATGAGCCCCAAAAATACACTTTATAAAACAAAACACAACAGACCAAAGATCTGGTTTTTAGCTTTTCAATATGTATAAAGCCCTACAGTAATTACACACACACAAAAAAAACACCTTGTAGTTGGCATGCCCCTAAGATGTTTACATTTTAATTTGGGGATTTGGGATCCTGACTTACCAAATAAAATTTTCCTAACAACATTTGTTGGACTTGAGCAAAATTTCTGATGTGCAATGGAAAAACAAGAACTCCAAATAGTTAGAAATAAAATTGTCTTTGTGGATTTAGTTGCCATTGACAGAAAAATGCCACTAGACTGGAAAGATAATCATTGCTTAGCCAAAAGATATGATATAGTCTGAAATTAAGGAAAAAAATTCTATTAAGTTAAAACAGCCAGAAAATGAAATCTAATAAAAAAACCATTTAATTAAAAAAAAGGAAATTTGCTAATGGAGTAAATCTTAAAAGTTCTCATCACACACAAAAAATTGTAACTATGTATGGTAATAAATCTTAACTAGACTTATTGTGGTGATCATTTCATGATATATACAAGTATTGTATCATTATGTTGTACATCTGAAACTAAAATAATGTTCTATGTCACTTACATCTCAATTAAAAATATATACGTCATCATTTGTATTTTTAAACAAATTCTCTATAAAAAGGTTGAAATCTTTTTGGGGTGGGGAAGTGGAGAAGAGTTAGTTGTGCTTTGCTTTCATTTGAGTTATAACTCTTAAAACTGGGGACAATAGAAAACACATCAATCCCCGTCAATAGAGACTCTTCCAAACAAAAGGTCCTGGAGCTTATCTTAGACAATAACATCATTTTACTAAGGAAATTGAGCTCACTAGACAGAGTATATAAAATAATTTCAACTGGTTAGTGTTTTGAAGACTTGAAGGAAGTCCAGGTCCTAGAAACCCTGTGCTTAATTTGTTTCTTCTCATGTCCAAGTCAGTTTGGTTCCAAGATGCATTACAGCTGCAGGAGGCATCATTCGCATGGCAGCTTACTGCCTGGTTCCTTCTGGATGTGTGAGGCAGAGTCTGGGCAGGATGACTCAATGGCCCATCACAAATATTCCTTTAGCTGTTAGTCTTGGGTTAGGTAAAAAGGATGCACTGATTTCCAGCGTAGATTTTAAAATGAACTGCTCTGGCCTCGTCCTTTCTGAAGTTGGTTAAATTTAAAGTTTAAAACAAATAAGAAGAGCTATTCAGGGGACATGTCTTTTGTCAAGGAAGAAAAAAAGAAAACAAAAACCCTCCTCTAGCCTCTCCTAGGTTCTCTGGCTGGGGACCTGGAAGTTAATAGACCAAAGACTAGATTAACAAGAGAAAAATGGTTTATTAACATAAGCAGTGCTTGTGAATGTGGGAGAATCTTGATGAAGAGCAGCTCAAAGGGTGGGTAGATCTTGAGGCTTAGATGCATCTTAACAAAGACCAATAAATTTGTAGAGAAGTGACAAGACAAAGGAAAAGGAGTTTAGGCTTATAGGGGCAGCAAACTGTGGGAAGGTAAATATATGGGGGGAAACCAATGGAAGATAAGGATTATTTTCATAATGTTTGTTATGTAGATGCCTCTCAGTGCTTCTCTGGCTACTAAGAGTCTAGAGTTGTCTCTGGTGATTAAGCATCTAAGAGTTGCTTTTCCTTTCCTGGTATGGGAGTGGGAGACCCCATTACAAATGGAAATTAATGTTCTGCTTTTAGGCAAATGGAAGGGGAGGGCGGAGAGCTTTTTTGGCATCAGCTATTTCTCAATTGTCTCTAGCTCAAAATAACCTTACGCCAAAGTGGCGTGTTTGGGGGTGGCATATTCTGATCTCCTACATTTTTTTCCAGCTGAACTGCTGACAACCACTGTGAATAGGAAATCATGGTCACCATATTCAGAAGTGATCTCCTCTATTCCTATTTCTACAATCGCAATTCAGGGCATCATTAGCTAGGTCTATTGCTATGGGTTCTTCGTGATAATATATAGTTAACTCTCAAGCCTCATCTAGTATTCCTTGCCTTGCATTTCCCACTTTATTAACTCCAAATTATTGTCCCCTACAAGCACCTTCCTGTTTTGTGCCCCCACGATTTTGCTCCCATTGTTTCCTCTGCTTAGAACACCCTTGCCCTCATTTTTCGCCTGGCCAACTCTCATGCATCTTTTGGAACTAAGATCAGATCTGATGCTTCAAAAGTTTCAGTCATTTTCTCAACCCATCAGCTATGAAAAGTAACCCTCCTTCAGCAAAAACACTCCATGCATTAAAGTAACTTGTCTGCTTACTAAATTGTGAGCTCCTTCAATCCACAGTAAAAGGAATCTGGGAGATGAGCAAACACATTATACCTTTAAACCCTGCTTCTGGTCAAGGTCCTCTGCCTAAGAAATTGGAAAGTTAATCCTCAGATAACATTCACCATTGGCTGTAGTTGTTGCCATGGAACATCTCCAAGTGGGTTATAATAATATCATCTATGGGCAATGAGGTGCATATCATGATTCACTCCCTGACACCCTAAGAGCTTTAGTGCTGAGATTCTAAGGCTAGGCAGAGAATTCATTTTGGGCAGCAAGTGGACTGAATATTTAAAGTACCCAGGAGTAAAGCTAGACTTACTGATAGGTGTGATCAGCCATTGTTTGCCTACCTGGGTGATTTGCATTGCAGTAAATGCCTTGGAGATCGAAAGACCACCGTTAGAGATAAATCCATGACAATTAAAGTATTTCAGCCATCCAAGCTCAACTGATTTAGGGAAGATTAGCTCACACTGCCTCAGTATTTACAAGTCTGGTTGGTACCAGAAAAGAACCGTGTATTCCATTCTACTGGTCTTGCATGGTTTCAAATGCTATTTGGTGAGCCAGATCCATGATTTTTCCTAGGTCATTCGTACACAGAAGGATGCTTACTGACATGGATCTGTCATTCAGAGAAGTCTCTCCTGTAGTCAGGTCTAAAGAAATAGTAAAAGTTTAGTGCTCATAACCAAAACTTGTTTCTCATGGTTAAATTGAATAAGTTATATAAAAATACTTGGACTTTTATTCAAAATATTTTATTTATTTATTTATTTGAGAGAGATAAAGAGAGCACAAGCGTGAGTCTGGAGAGGAGCAGAGGTAGAGAGACAAACAGACTCGATGCTGAACATGGAGCCCGATGAGGGGCTCGATCCCACAACCTTGAGATCATGACCTGAGCTGAAATCAAGAGTCACACAACTTACTGAGCTACCCAGGCACCCCAAAAGATATTTAGAAAATTTCAAAGCACTATTTAATTAAAATAATTAAATTGTTTCTCTCTAATTCCCTCTTTTTTAGATTCTTGGTATGGTAGAAAAATTATCCCTCTTCTTCATTCCTTTTTTTTTTTTAAGATTTTATTCATTTGTTTGTCAGAGAGAGAGGACAAGTAGGGAGAGCAGCAGGCAGAGGTAGAAGCATTCTCACCGATGAGCAAGGAGTCCAATGCTGGACTCAATCCCAGGACATTGGGATCATGACCTGAGCCGAAAGCATATGCTTCACACATTGAGCCAACCAGGCATCTCAATCTTCTTCATTTCTTTAACACATTAGTGATTAGCACAGAACAGGCATTCAGAAAATATTTACGGAGTGAATGAATTGATGAAAGAGCAAGAAAGATATAAAGAGAAAGAGAGATTGAATTAATGACCTAAGCAATCCCAAGAGAGCCCGCACCCTGGCTCGTAATAACCTCATCTTTACTATAGTAAGGTTGAATTAGATCATCTTGAAAGTTTGCTTTAAGAGTTTTGTGACAGTCTCTTCAACAAATGGTATTGGAAGAAGTGGACAGCTACATGCAAAAAAAATAAAAGAAACTGGACCACTTTCTTATACCATACACAGATATAAACTCAAAATGATTAAAGACCTAAATTTGAGACCTAAAACTATAAAAATCCTGAAAGAGAGCACAAGCAGTAATTTCTCTGACATCAGACTTAGCCACTTTTTTTAGATCTGTCTTCCGAAGTCAGGGCAACAAAAGCAAAAATCAACTATCGGGACTTCATCAAAATAAAAAGCTTCCGCACAGTGAAGGAAACAATCAACAAAACTAAAAGGCAACCTACAGAATAGTAGAAGATATTTTCAAATGACATATCTGATAAAGGGTTAGTATCCAAAATATATGAAGAACTGACACAACTCACCATCCAAAAAACAAATAATCCAATTTAAAAATCAGCAGAAGACATAAATGGACATTTCTCCAAAGAAGACATCCAGAGATGGCCAACAGACACATGAAAAGATACTCAACATCACTCATTATCAGGTAAATACAAATCAAAACCACAATGAGATATCACAGTGAGCTATTCATACCTGTCAGAATAGCTAAAGTAAAAAACACGAGAAACAACAAGTGTTGGAAAAGATGTGGGGAGACAGGAACCCTCATGCACTATTCATGGGAATAGTGCTGCAAACTGGTGCGGCCACTGTGAAAAACAGTATGGAGATTCCTAAAAAAAAGAAAAAAAGGAACTATCCCATGTCCCAGTAATTGCACTATTGGGTATTTACCCAAGAAATACAAAAACACTAATTCAAAAGGATGCATGCACCCCTATGTTTATTGCAGCATTATTTACAATAGACAAATTATGGAAGCAGCTCAAGTATCATCAAAAGATGAATGGACAAAGAAGATGTAATATGTATATGCATATATATATAGTGGAATATTGAACCATAAAGAAGGATGAAATTTAGCCATTATGCAACAACATGGGCTAAAGAATATAATGCAGAATGAAATAAGCCAAAGAAAGACAAATACCATATGTGGAATTTAAGAAATAAGCAAAGGGGGAAAAAAAAGGAGAGAGAGAAAAACCAAGAAACAGACTCTTAACTGTAGAGAACAAACTGATGGTTACCAGAAGGGAGGTGGTGGGGAGGAATGGGTGATATGGGTTATGGGGATTAAGAGTACATTTATCATGATGAGCACTGATATACAGAATTATTGAATGACTATATTGCACACTTAAAAATGAATATAACACTGTATACTAACTATACTGAAATTTTTAAAAATTAGTTTAAAAACCTTTTTGTCAAATACCTAGTTACCTTGGAAAAGCCCTATAAGGTATAAGAGCCCAACAACCCCAAGATTAACCCTCAAATCACAGAGGACCATAGGTCTTCTGCAAGGTCCCCTAATCTACCAGGATTATCAACCATGACACCCATCTTCACTACATATTACATGACTGTGTAGTAGACAGGGTATGTGTCTCTGAAGAATCTCAAAACACAGTGCTGGCCTTTGACGACTTTATGATATTGTGCAGAATCCTTTATTTAGTCAAACCCCAGCTCTGCAGAAAGTCAGCAAGCCACACATGACAAAGGTAAAGGATCCACACAGCTGAGGTCCTACAAAGAGAAAGTGAACCACTGCTGTTGAGAATGGCTGGAATGAGACAGAGAGAAACTGGCAATCAAGCCGGAGAGCTGGTGATTCTGAAATTGACAAAAGACTAAAATGCCTCTAAGCATCCCAAATGTCAAGGCCACCATCAGTCACTACACCAGCGATTGTGAATTTTTGCACTTAAACGGAGTATCTGTAGACACCAGAAAATACTACAGAAGGCTGTTGCTATATTAGCCTAATTCGATCTAAAACAGAAAGGGATTAATCCTTACTAATCTTTCAGAAGGAAAATGTTGGTCTTCTCACATTTGTAATAACATTTAATGCTTCACTTTTTTTTTCTTATGGGGAAAATTCTTCTTACTCTTTAGGCATACTATTGATAAAGACAGAATGTAATTGGGGGAAGGTTAAGGAAAAGTGAGCAGAAAAAGAAAAATGTGTCAAATATTAAAGAACAGTATGCCACTTGGTTTTTTATAAAGGAGTTTAGTTTTGGTAATTGTACAGCTACATGACAATAGTTACCATTAAATAACAGTCAAATCTCATTAGTCTGGAATTCAGCAAGTTGGAGAAATGAAATCAATTTTTAGCACTGGTGTGAATAATCCAGTATGTCATTTTATCTTCACTATAATGAAGATCCTGATAGGCCCTTTTTTCCTCAGCCAAGAAAACTTTGAATAAAACAAAGCGATAGTGATAATTAAAATATTCTGTTGTTTACTCTCCCCTCCTATTGGCAAACCATGATCATTATTAATCGATATTTCTTTCTTTTTCTGGTCATAACACCTAATGCTATACTTGTAAGAGCAGATGGTCCTAAATATTTGTCATGAAGATAATCAAAACTTTGTTCTGTTGGCTGTGAAATGTTTTTGGCTTGGAAGAAGGTGTTGTTAAACTCATCGAATATATACAACAAGATGGTTTATATACCTCAAAAGAAACATAACTTTCTCTAAAGCAAATGAATATGGGAGTAAAATGTGTATTTTCTGGGTGAGGGACCAGGAGAAAAAAGGAAAATGAGAAACAGAAGGGGATAGAAAGGAAGGATATAGTCTTAGGCAAGAATTAAGGTTAACAAGATATAAACACTTTTTAATCCATCTTTCTAATTAAATTTACTCATGTCAATGGTTGTCATGATTTTCCAAATTCAACTGGAGACAAGTAAAGGAAAAACCAGAAGGAACTCAAGTAATGTGCTACAGTAGTCTTACAGGCACTTTTAATCTACTTATTCTTTGGGGGGGAAGTCTTTTTCTGAGGCCAGAACATATAATAGGGCCCCAGACAACAGAGGGAAGAGTATGGAGATTTAAATACTATTCCCAATTCTATTCCTAGTGGCCTGTATAATGATCTTTAGCTTTCATTGATTCCTGTGTTCACAAGTATCATTGAACTTGCTGTTCAAATAGATAAGATGGAATCCAACTCCTGAGCAGGCCTGACAAGGCCCTTGATAATGTAACACAACCAATCTTTCCATCTTCATCCCTTACCCCTGCCCTCGTTCCACCCCAGGGTCATCCCCACTCCCTAAACACACCACCCTCTTGCTTTTAGATGGGCTGTTCCCACTGCCCGGATCCTCTCTGTTTCCCTCCCCCACATCTCCACGACCACATGACAGCCACTTGTCACTCAAGTTCTTCCAAACCCTGGATTGCCTTGGGGATGCTTTCTCCAAGCTTTTAGGCCCATATAACCCCTTGTTCCAAAATGGAGGTTTATTATTATTCAGGCAAGGCCTAGGATGAGGAGATGATTGCCATTGAAAAGATCATTTATTATTCACATTCCCCCAGGGAAGGAGGCAGGCAGAGCCACAGAGGGCTACCGGGGAAGCGCCACTATCAGGCAGGAGACAGAGGGAGTAAGGAGAAAATGTGGGCAAAAGCCTCATATTTTGGTTTCTGCAGGAAGGCAAGCCAAGACAAGGCAAGCCAGCTTAGGTTTGGTTAGTTTGAACAATTTCAACAGGCGCTGGGGTGCAGGGTCTGTTTTTGGTTGTCTGGAGTCTGGCCTTGGAGTGATTAAGGCAGAGGAAAACTAGCCCCTGAGGGAGATTGCCCCTCTGGGTTCTGGTTCTGGATCAGTCAGTTTGCTTGTAAGAGGTATGCTCCTTGGTGGGCAAGTTGTTTACTATCTCTAGGAATTCGCTAGCTCTGCAAAGTGCAGTCTTCCTGGGGTCAGCAAAGCCTCAAGATATCAGAGCATCAGAATTTTGGAAAATAAAAAGGCTTGATTAATAGGCCCTTTTTGAGTATACTTTGTGTGATACCTTTATAACATTTTTTTAAAGATTTTATTAATTTATTGACAGAGAGAGAGAGAGAGAGAGAGAGAGAGAGAGAGAGATCACAAGTAGGCAGAGAGGCAGGCAGAGAGAGAGGAGGAAGCAGGTTTCCTGCTGAGCAGGGAGCCCGATGCGGGGCTCGATCCCAGGACCCTGAGATCATGACCTGAGCCGAAGGCAGAGGCTTTAACCCACTGAGCCACCCAGGCGCCCAACCTTTATAACATTTTGTACTCAAATTGTGTGTCTGTTTCTCAAGAACAGAGATCTCACCTTTGGAACTTTGATACACAAAGATCTAAAATTAAACAAGCAAAAACAAACAAACAAACAAACAAACAAACAAACCCGAAGGCAAATCAACTTTGACAGAGAAGCAGAGATGAGGACTTTAAATAATCTCCTAATGTTGAATTTCCCAGTTTTCAAGATCACAAAGTTGAAATTGATGACTTCGCACTGAGAGAATTTGTATAAAAAGTCTATAGAGCCAGCCATTGGAGGTCCAGTACAGGTGTGAGCATCTCCAGCCAGGTCCCAAGACTCAGATAAGCACTCCTTAAGATTTCAGTGCCTTTGGGCTTACAGACTAGGTCTTCCATCATCTGTATGAGCTGAGCAGTGCCTTATATTTATTCTGTTTCTTCAATACGGATTAAATCAATCATGATAGCAAATAGTACTCTTCCCCTACCTTGTTCACTCAATCTTGCAAATGAACGTTCATTAACCCACACTTGGTTTTCACAAGAATAATAAACCAGGAGACAGGATGAGATGGAGACTCCTGTTTTTCTGTGAGGATATTTCCCCTTTAAGAAACGAAATGGAAAAATATGCAAAGTAATTGCAGAGTACATCTCTCTTAACGTCCTTGATTGTAGCCCATTCAATAAGAACCCCAGAGAGCAGAGTGTGCCTCTGATGAGGGCCTGATTGGAAGAGAGCAATATATAATAAATGAGGTCTGAGGGCTTAGGGAAACAGCAGGTTCCTCATACACAATGTTAACCAAAAGTAAGGAAGGATAGGGCAAAACAGATCAAGAAAATCAACAAGGAGAGAGAAATCAGAATGAGGACCAGTAGATGGAAAAAGAGAAAAACGTGCACTAATGATTGAGGTCATTCATTTAAGACCAACTTTCACTCTCCGTGATTTGCAACCAGAAAACACAATCAACACTAAGTGAAATTCTCTACTGCCATCGAACAAAATCTGTAATAAAAACAGCCAACTCGTCCTTTCTGCCTCCTCTTTAGGTCAAATGGAACCACTTAGGATTGTTGTGAGACCATGTATGTGAAAGCATCTAACATAGTGAAGAGCAAATGGGACTATTCAGTAAATGTTAGTGTTCCATTTCCTGCATGCAATTTGAGAAGGACTCCAAAGTCATCAAGTATGTGATCAATGGATAAGTGATATGTTTATCCCACCAAAATTAAATTTCATGGCCGGTGAGAAATGCAAGATTTCAGAGTAAGAAGGTCACAAATGGACTCCATATGTGGTCCTTTCCTACTGCAGCTCTGGCACTACCTGGCATTGTCCTTGGCTCTTCCTCCCCGACAGGTGACAGCCTCTGCCTTTCTCTTTGTGGCCAGAGGTTAGTGGGTGCATGTCCATCCACTTGGCAAATGTGGTGTTTCCTTTGTGTCTTAGCCAACCCAACCATGCCATTAACGGAAGATATCAGCCAAAGATACTGGTTCCTATCCCCTCACCTCTGCTTTACTATGTGGGTCATGGGAGGCGAAACTCATTTCCCTTATTTTCTACCTTTAATTTCCTTTGAGTTCCCTTACCCCCATGAGGAGGAATCACACAACTGAGATCTAGATGACTCTAGCAAATCCTCTTTAATTTCTCTCTCCAACATAATTTCACAATTCATACTCATGTGTCATATACAATGGAGGATATCAAATCTGTTTTTAGCTCCTGGAAATATGCCAAATTGTATAGGAACAAACAATTGTCCTTAAATTAAAGAGGTCATCATAGAACCACTGTGTCACGTGGTACAAATCATGCCTTATATGATGATTCCTGATTCAGGAGGTAAGTGGGGTTAGAATCTCACCCTTGTTCTCTTTGCTAAGCAATGCCCGGAAGAGGTGCATTTTCCTAATTTATACAAAGGCATTATATCAGACAGAGTGACTTTTCTCACGGCAACATTAATATAAAAGAAGAATTGAGTAAACATATGAAGCTTAGTGTTATGTAGCCGAACAGATATTGCCAATAACAATATCAATTAGCATTTGCATTTTCTTCCACATTGTTATGGAAATTCATTTTCCACCCAATTCATTTATTGCTTAATTTGAAAACAATAATCTAACCTAATAAAGATTTCTGGATTTAAAAGCTGAAATGGTATAAATAGCAAAATTCATCAAAATCAAACAGTTTCATTTCTGAAGTACAAACGCCTAAAGGTAGAAAGGCACCACCAAATTCTTCTCCCTAAAGAACAAAATTAATTAAGTGTGAAAAAAAGATTAGAGACCTGAAATGAGTTCAAGCCCCACTATGAATAATGTAATACAAAATGCGAGGAAATGTAATACAAAATTCCTCTCCCACCCAACTGACTTGTGTAAAATCTGAAGACATATTTTTTAAAAGATCTATTTATTTTAGAGAGAGAAGTTGCGATGGGGAGGGGCAGAGGGAGAGGGACACTTTTTTTTTAAGATTTTATTTATTTGTCAGAGAAAGAGAGAGTACACAAGCAGGGGTGATGCAGGAAGAAGGAGAAGCAGGCTCCCTGCTGCTTGTGCCCAATGCAGACTGGATCCTAGGACCCCAGGATCATGACCTGAGCAGAAGGCAGATGCTTAACACACTGAGCTACCCAGGAGCCTGGGAGAGGGACAGTTTTAAGCAGACTCCACACTGAGAGCAGAGCATGACAGGGGACTCAATCTCATGATCCTGAAATCACAACCTTAGCTGAACCCAAGAGTCAGATGTTTAACCAACGGTGCCACCCGGGCACCCCGAAAACACAGAATAGACTTTCACTAGAACAGAAAATATTTTTGGTCACAGAACACTTTCCAACATTAAACTCCAGAATGGCCTACCTAAATATAATAAATATGAAGAACAAAACACTCTGCTTGATGATAGGAAGACATGATCAAGGAAACCAGGCCCTATCCTCCAGGGATTAAAATCTTCAGTAGAAATAGACTTAAAACTCGAAAATGACTGTCACAGAGCTGTACATGTGCTGCAATGGGAATGGGCAGGAAGGAGAAAGGATTGCCCTGAGGGGGCAGGAAAAGGTTTGGGATACAAAGATGAGAGACTCTAAAGGAGGATCAACTTCTCATGCTCAATGGCCTGCAGTCACAGCACACTCAGGAAAGGATGGTGTCTGTGGGGTGCGCCGGGGTAAACTGAGGTTGCTGACTCCTGCCGGAGCAAGGGATCTGGCTGAGACTGGCTGCCCCCAGGGATGAAGATATCTGTGACCCAGGACACCTGGAAGCCATCTTGGCCACACCAGGATGTCATGGAACACTTATTGACAAGTTCTGTAGAGTCTTGAAAATAAATTTGAGAGCTTTAAAAACATACAGATGCCATTTAAATCAGAATTTCTGGGGAAGTAGCCCAAACATAGGTATGTTTTAGGAGCTCTCAAATAAGCCTCATATGAGAGAACTACTGGTTAAAACATACCTTTTCTTGCCAAAGCAAAACTGGCTGAGTCACACAGCAAATTTCATCATCATCATCATCATCACAAGTAGATAATTAAATATTAGATAGTACCTATTTCTTTTATTTTTAAGGATTTTATTTACCTATTTGAGAGAGAGAGAGCATGAATAGGAGGGGAGGGCAGAGGGAGAGGGAGAAGCAGACTCCCCACTGAGCAGGGAGCCCAATATGGAACCTTATCCCAGGACTCTGGAATCATGACCTGAACTGAAAGCAATCATCCAACCAACTAAGCCACCCAGGTGCCCCAGATAATATCTGTTTCTAAACCACAAAGGAGTAACAAGGTCCAAAATTACCCTTCCATTGTAAACAACCAGAAAACTAGATAAAACATAGAAACAACTATTTTCAGGCACAAGGTAGGAGAGACTCTAATCCTTAAGAATGGAGTAAAAAAATAAGGTGGTTCCTATCATTACCCAGGATTTTTGACAATCTCTAGCCTGCAGGACAGAAAGGGGGAATACAAGTAGAGCTTGAGAATCTTGCTGAACTTAGGATTCAGAGACAGGAAATTGGGGAGGACAAAGCAGCTAGAATTTGTAGGGCAGAGTCCCCAACAGGAGGAAGCTAAACAGAAAAACAATCCCAAAAATCTGCATAGGGATCCCCTTGAGTCTTTTGCCAAATACAAATCTTGGCAAATATAATAGGCAGAATAACTTCCAAAAAAAGAACAATTGTCCACTCTTTTACTTGTTCAACACTGTACTAAAGGTGCAATTAGACAAGAAAAAGAAGTAACAAGCATGCAGATTGGGAATAAAGAAGTAAAATTCATTATGTACACATGACACATAAAAACCCCTAAGGAATTTACCCAAAAAAAGCCCTTAAAACTTATAAGCAAGCTTAAAAAGTTCTTAAAAACAGAATCAATATACAAAAATTAATTATATTTCTATATACTAGAAACCAACAATTGGAAATGAAAAATTTTAAATTCCATTTATAATAGCATCCCAAAGATGAAACACTTAGAAGTAAATTAAACAAAATATGTGCAAACCTGTACTCACAAAACTGCAAGAGATTCTTGAGAGAACATTACAAAGGCCTAAGTAAATGAAAACATAGACCATATTTACAAATTAGAAGTCTCAAGGCTGTTAAGATTCTCATTCTCTCTAAATTGAGTCATAGATTCAACACGATCCCAAACACTCTCCCAATAGGTTTTTTGTTTGTTTGTTTGTTTGTTTTTATAAATCTGATTCTAAAATAACTTGGAAAAGAAAAGGACTTAAAAGAAAAGGACTTAAAAATAACCAAACAATTCAAAGTTGAATGACACACTTTCTTATTTCAAGTCTTCCTATAAAGCTATAGTAATCAAGAGAATGTCATACAGGCATTGAAGGACAGACCTACAAATCAATGCAACAGAACAGAGAATTCAGAAATAGCCCCTCACACAGGTGGCCAGTTGATTTTCAATAAAAATTAACATGCCAATTTAATTCAATGGGGAGAGGAAAGTCTTTTGAACAAGTGTTGTTGGGGGAAGAAAATGAACCTTGACCCTTACTTAAATCAATACAGAAATTTAACTCAAAATGGACTACAGACCTAATGTAATATTTAAAACTAATATTTAAACTTCTAGGAAGAAAACAGAAGAATATCTTCATGATCATGGGGTAGGCCAAGATTTCTTCAATAAAACACAAAAGGCATGAACCATAAAGAAAAAATTGATAAGTCATCAAAATTTAAAATTTAAGCTCCTTGAAAGACATTTTTTTTTAAAAGATTTTTATTTATTTATTTGACAGAGAGAGAGAGAGATCACAAGTAGGCAGAGAGGCAGGCAGAGAGAGAGGAGGAAGCAGGCTCCCTGCCGAGCAGAGAGCCCGATGTGGGCCTCGATCCCAGGACCCTGAGATCATGACCTGAGCTGAAGGCAGAGGCTTTAAACCGCTGAGCCACC
The DNA here is from genome assembly GCA_002007465.1 of Ailurus styani. Classification (NCBI taxonomy): domain Eukaryota; kingdom Metazoa; phylum Chordata; class Mammalia; order Carnivora; family Ailuridae; genus Ailurus; species Ailurus styani. The sequence continues at coordinate 1,171,046 of LNAC01000373.1, read as the reverse complement.
CAGGCGCCCTTGAAAGACATTTTTGAGAAAAATCAAAAGGAAATTAAATTCTCTCCCATGGATTGAGAGAAAATAGTTGTAATACGAGTATCTGATAAAGAATTTAGATAAAAAATTAGTATTAATTAGTTAGAACTCAGGAAGAAAGCAATACAATTTTTTTTTTAGCAAAGGCAAAAAAATTGAATATCTTACAAAGGAAGCTGTATGAATGGCCAGTACACACATGACAAGACAGTCAGCATCATTAGTCATCACGTGTATTCATCATGTCTTTTTATTCTATATTTTCAATGTCTTACTATTTTGGGTCCTTGCTGATTCTAATGACAGTCATCTCTTGATCTGTTGGCCTTGCCATATCTAAATAACCATAAAACCTATATTTTAAAACACAGGGAAATTCAAATTAGATGCTCAGTGAAATACCACTATATACCCACTGACATGATACAATTTTTAAAAGATAACAAGACCAAGTTTTGGTGAGGATGCAGAACATCTGGAATCCTCCTCATGCATTGCTGGTAAGATTGTGAAATGACATAATCATTTTGGAAGGCTGTTTGACAGTTTGTTACAAAGTTAAACGTACATTTACCATAAGACCCAGCAATTCTATTCCTAAGTTTTTACTCAAGAGAAATTAAAATATATGTCCACAGAAAGCCTTGTACAAAAATTTATTCATAATAGCTAAAAACTAGAAATTGAAGGTCCATTATCCACAGATGAATAGATAAACAAATTATGGCACATTTATGGTGATATGGAAGGATACGGAGTGAAAGTGAGATAGTACACAGCAATCGAAAAATACAACAGCGTAGATGAATTATGCTAAGCAAAAAAGTAGGATGCAAAAGTATACATACTGGGGGTGCCTGGGTGGTTCAGTTGGTTGAGCATCCGACTCTTGATTTCAGCTTAGGTCATGATCTTGGGGTTGTGAGATCAAGCCCCCCTTTGGGCTCAACATGGAGTCTGCTTGTCCCTCTCCCTCCTCCACACCCCCATCGCTTGTGTGCTCTCTCGCTTTCTCTCTCTCTAAAATAAATAAATAAAATCTTTTAAAATATATATATAATGTTTTATTCCACCTCTATGAAATTCTAGAAAAAGTCAATTTAATCTACATCAACAGAATGTCAGATGTTACTTGGTGCTAAGGGTGGGAAAAATTGATTAGGAAGGGGCACAGGGACAATTTTGGGGGCTGGTAGAAATATTCTATACCTTGACTGTGGTGGTGATTGTATGAGTACATAAATATGTCAAAACACGTTGAAATGCAGACTTATATGGGCAGAATTTATTATATGTAAACTATACCTCAATAAAGTTGATTTTTTTAAAATAGTATCCTTGAAATAGAATCAAATCTTGTCAGTCTAATTCATTATTCTTTTACCCATAATGAGGTAATATGTCTGATTATTCTGAAAATATCATGGAAAGAAAATAAATTATATTTGGAAGCAATTACTGAGAACAGATGGTTTCCCATTCTTCTAGGACTTAAGACAATATTAACAATATTGCTTTATATGCCTGTAAAGAGCCTTATCTCTTTGTACTTTGTATTATTATGTATCTACAAAATATCAGTCTGTAACAGTAGCTGTACTTTATAAATCTCTTTTTATGAAGCTTAACTGTTAATTCTGGTATATAGGCTCTGTGATCTATCCCCTTTCACCCTTCATCTCCCATCCCACCCCCCATCCCCGCCAATTCTGAAATTAGGAGGCTTTTGCTTCCCAGCTCCAACACAAAAACTGTGTGCCAGGTCAGGAATCCACTGTCTGCACAGCCATCTACCCTGTGGTCCCCAAAAGGAGGACTGGGAACTCTGAGTGGCTGGCTGGATGCCCGTGAAAAGAATGTCCCCATCTCTGCTTCTTTTTTAGGGGCAGCGGGGAAGATAAAATAGGATGGCCAGATGGCTACAAGTCATTACTGCCTGCCAGTATTCAGGGTGAAATGAGAGTAAATTAATCAGCATTCAGGAGAAATGAATGGCAAGGGGCAATGTGTATTGATGCTATTTTAGCGCAAGTCAAATTAAATTTGTAGAACTGACAATATGCATTAATCTCCCTATCCCCTCCAGTAGCTGTGCAAATGAGCTCCTAATTTCCTTATACAAACAGCTCTTATTTTCCTGTTACTACCTTGGCAGAAAGTTCTAGTAATGGCCTGGTGGCTTACCTTTAGTGATTAATACAGACTGGCTCATTGTACTCACTCTGCTCATGGAAGAACTTAGCCTCTGTTGCAGGGATGAGTTTTTAAAGTGCCGCGCTCTAACAGAAAGCCAGGCTGTGCAACGCAACAGTCCGATTTGTCCGTCATCTGCAAAAACAGGTTTAAGGGGCACCATGGATGAACTGTTTGGATACCGCAGAAGTCATAAGGACTTTTTTTCTAAAGGGAAACAGAAATAAAATTAGGTTTTTTTTTCTAAAAGGAGCGTTCTGACTTGTATTTCAAAGGTCTGCTATAAATCTGTGTAATGGCATTGTGTTAGATTATCTTCTCTGTGACAGACATTTAGGAATAGTACTATTTAGCAGGAAAAGGTTGAATCCCAATTTAAAAACAACAACAACGACAGGGGTGCTTTGGCAGGTCAGTCAGTTAAGCATCTGCCTTTGGCTCAGGTCATGATACCAGGGTCCTGGGGTCGAGCCCCTTGCTCAGCAGGGAGCCTCCTTCTCCCTCTGCCTGCTGCTCCCTCTGCTTGTGCTCTCGCTCTCTGACAAATAAATAAATAGAATCTTAAAAAAAAAAAGCATAAAGTCAATCAACGATATCTGGGTTAGACTTCATTTTTGCTTTAGCTACACTCCGAAGTGAATACTTATGTTTTCATTACTTTCATTAGAAGTATAAGCCTGGTAACAATGACTTTCAAACTTCTAAAGGCAACTAATGGTAAGAAATACAGTTCACACATACACGCACACACCACACACAACACTAAAACAAGTTTCAAAAACACTTCTCTTTCCACCTGAAATGCATTCAAATATTTTTTCTCCATTTTGTTTCATTTTTTTATACAATTCTGGCTAAGACCCACTAAATTGATTTCATGACCTGACATGTTACAGGTTTAAAAACATTATAAAACATAAATGTTATATTTGTACAAGTGTGTATATACTTTGTATAAAATGTAATCCTTGGAGCAGGCATGGGGCAGCAGGGATTTCCATAATAATAACGGCAGCTCTTCTGTATTGAGCACATGTTACGCTATGGGAGAATTCGATTTAAAATGGTAATTATGGGGTGCTTGGGTGGCTCAGTCAGCTAAGCAACAACTCTTGATTTTGGCTCAGGTCATGATCTCGGGGTCATGAGATTGAGCTCTGAGTTAGGCTCTGACCTGGGTGTAAAGCCTGCTTGAGATTCTCACTCTGTCCCTCCCCACTCTCCACTCGCACTCTCTAAATACATACATACATACATACATACATACATAAAATGTTAACTGTTCTAAAGCGGGGGTGGGGGGCAAAAGCTCCTCTCTGATTTTATTGCATAGAGTCTGTGGGGTCACTTCAAACCACCACCCCCTGCCCCACCCTGACCGCCTCACAACTCCCCTGCCCTTTAATACCGAACATGGCCATCTTTGGTGAATGTTCCTCTGACGAGAGCCCATTAAGTCAGAAGTGCCTCCCAGAGCCTGCAAATAGCCAGAAATACCAATGAGAAAGGTCATTCTCCTTCTGAAATAATGGCAAGAAGCCCAAATTAGAGAATTTAGAAATCACAAAATGGTCTGCAAGGCTCTCTGGTACTTCTCTCAGGATTTTCTTCTCTGGAAAATTTCTGTTCTTCAGTGGCAGATCCAGGTTTTGCAGGTCTGAAGCTTTACATTTTGTTGGGGGGGGGTCCCTATTTCAGAGAAAAAAATACAAAGTTGCAGACACAAAATTCTGTATGAAAGTGAATATTCACAGAGACTGAGAAAAGAAATAACAAATTTGTAACAAAAGAAGTTACAAATTTTAAAAAGCTAGTAATTTTTTTTTTTTTACATTCTGGAGTTTTTGTCGATCTTTTAGTTTTCTATTTTACCCTCCACTAGGAATTTCTTTCTTATCATATTTGAGTTTTGGTATAATCAATAATTTTGAAAAACACAAAACTAATTGGAATCAAGGCATTCCAAGAATAATTAAATGTTTTTAAAAATTGTCATTATATTATATTGTGCTACATATAGTAAAATTTATATTACATACATTGAACTTTCATAAAGATGTATACTTTGTTTTTAGAACACAGGTTTCTTGGGTACCTGGGTGTCTCAGTCGTTAAGTGTCTGCCTTCGGCTCAAGTCATGATCCCAGGATCCTGGGATCGAGCCCCACATCAGGCTTCCTGCTTTGTGGGAAGCCTGCTTCTCCCTCTCCCACTCCCCCTGTTTGTGTTCACTCTCTCACTGTGTCTTTCTCTGTCAAATGAATAAATAAAATCTTAAAAAAAAAAAAAAAAGGACACAGGTTTCTTCATGTACCTGTTCTCCAGGTAGCAGTTCTCTTTTGCCCAGAACTGCCCCACTTAGTCAAGACAAGATCCATCATGCACACTAAAATGTAATCCAGTACTTGGGGATCTGTAAAATCACACAAAGACACAATTTCTGTTTGTAGGACTCTTGCTAACTGTTGTTGTCCTCAGACACAGTTCTGAAAAATTCTATTTTACCCAATTACCTCCAAAATGTATACTTTGTAATTGGATATACACTATAGGAGAGAACTTTCATTTTGACAGAGCACAAATGAGAATCAAATCTTTCAGTTATAATTTTACATAGGATATTTGGAAGAATTTTCCAGAGTCACTCAGGCTCCATATAAGTCAAATCTTATTTCTCCTCCACTTCCCATATACTTCTGAAGTTGAGTATCATAAGACATGTTCAAACAGAGGTATGAATTTTCCCCCTGAACCTTTAGGTCACCCACTAAGAGTTATTGCACGGTGGATGTTAGGAGTATTCCTGAAGTCTTTCATGTAGCACAGCTAGATACAACTTAACTATATACAGAAATGACTGCAAAACACATATACATTCTACTAACCCAATTAAATGTGTCCCCAACCCATCTTCCCCAAGACCTGTCCCAAATATGTCCATGGCTGCTCCAATACTACATGACACAAGGAAGATGGCAGAAGGGAAACTCAAGTACAAAGACATGGGTCTTAATCGATTGTAATTAATATATCTTTTTTTTTGCAAACTTTACAAAAACCATGCCCAAGGGTATGTTTCCTGGATCTGGAAGAGCAAATGAAAGGTGCTGGCACTGAAACTTTATTAACCTAAATTAGCAACAATCAGTCTCTGTTCTGATCTCTTATTTCATAAACATATTGACTAATCAAAACATAATGGGTGAAGGGAGAAAAAACCTGAATTGGCAGGACTTCCATCTCCGAGATTCTAAATATGTCCAAACAACAAAGAACTTTTTGGTGTGTCAAAATGCCCTCATCTCGGGCGCCTGGGTGGCTCAGTGGGTTAAAGCCTCTGCTTTCGGCTCAGGTCATGATCTCAGGGTCCTGGGATCGAGGACCGCATCGGGCTCTCTGCTCAGCAGGGAGCTTGCTTCCTCATCTCTCTCTGTCTGCCTCTCTGCCTACTTGTGATCTGATCTCTCTCTCTTTGTCAAATAAATAAATAAAATCTTAAAAAAAAAATGCCCTCATCTCCTTGGCACTTTGAGGGTAAACATTCACTTTCATACAAATCCCAGAGAGCTACCCACTTCTGTTAAAGCTTATTACTAATAATGAGAAACATCTAATTTCTAAGGCCACCCTAGATGGGATGGGCTTACTAGAATCTTGAGTTCAGGTGGGTATGTTCTAATGATAATTTTCCAATGAACAAAATAAACTTACAAAGTGGAATGAGCTGACAACTGGAAAAATTTCATGAATGAGACAATGTTGATACTTCTTGAATTGTTGGGGCCACTTTGCTAGTACAATTTACAAAAACAAAAGCAAACAAAAATAAAAACAAAAAGCCCCACCATCATAATTTCTCATAATTTGTTCCTTATCCACTGTTCCCTACTTAAGGATCTAAAACCTATATGTTGACGTTTAGGGACAAACTTGATGTTCACAGCACCAGGGCAAATCTTCTTACCTAGGGGCTTACACCCAAAAGCACTGTCTGTAGACCTTGATCTCCTGGCAAAAGTCTTGATGGCCAGTAAATCTGGAAAAGGTTCATGCAGTATCCCTCTTGGGGATTCACAGCGCACCTTACCAAATTAAAAGCTCTACAAAACCTTACCATAAATAAACCTGCTTGCCCCAGTATTCTCTATATTTAACGGTTTTCCAAGCAATGTTGAATGAATTGTGGTAGAATTGGAGTTTCAGAGATTTGACACAGAGACGGGCACATTTTCTTGGCCTATTGTCAGTACTGTCAAGTTTCTAGATCATATTTCTCCAAAGTGTAATTTCTATTACTTTTCCTCTTTCTCGATGTGCTCTGGCCACTATAGGGTCTCATTACATATCTTTGATCGTGCCAGAAACATTTCCATTTCAGAAATTTAGTACTTGCTATTCCCTCTCCCTAGAACTCTGTTCCTTCAAATATGAACATGACTCCTTTCACTTCATTCAAGGCTCTGCTCAAAAGTCAGCTTTTCAGAGAAATTTCTGAATTGTGTCCCCTCCCAGAATGCATATGTTGAAGCTCTGATCCCCAATGGGACTAGGGCTTTTAATGAAGCAATTAAGGTATAATAGTTCATAAGGGTGGGATTCTAATCCCATATGGCTGGTACAGGTCTAAGAAGAGGGAGACACCAGGAGTGCCTGTGCACAGGGAAGAGGCCAAGTGAGGACACAGCAAGAATGTGGCCACCTACCAGCCAGGAGAAGGGCCGCAACAGAAACCAACTCTGCCAACATCTTTACCTTGGATTTTTAGCCTCCAGACTCTTATATCTAGGAGGTTGAGAAGCAAAAGAGTAGCATACAGTAGATAAATGGTTGGGCTCTGTGTTCAAATCCTAGCTCTGCCACTTTCTAGTGGTGTAATCCTTTTTTTTTTTAAAGATTTTATTTATTTATTTGACACACAGAGAGAGATCAGATTATAAGTGGGCAGAGAGGCAGGCAGAGAGAGAGGAGGAAGCAGGCTCCCCACTGAGCAGGGAGCCCGATTCGGGCCTCGATCCCAGGACCCCGAGATCAGGACCTGAGCTGAAGGCAGAGGCTTTAACCCACTGAGCCACCCAGGTGCCCTAGTGGTGTAATCCTTGATGAGTCATGAAAACTCCAGGAGATTTTCTGTCTGTAGAATAGTGATGAGAAAAACATCCCTTACTCCAAAGGCATTGATGTAAGACTATGAGACACAACACAGGCAATGCTTAGACTACTGCCCAGAACAATACACACATTTGATAACTGGTACTTATTATCGTCTACTGTCTGTTTTCTCCACTGGGATATAGTAAGTCCTATAAGGACAGGGAAACGGTCTTAACCAGAGATATGTTCATAGTCCCCAAATCAGTGCCTCCAGGGCACATGTTAAGACCTTAATAAATATTTGTTGCCTGCCAATATGAATAAATACAAGCTGGTGCACATTCTCACAAGTTCACACAGAAAGAATATAGACTCTGTGTTATCTCTTCTGCGATCATCTTTTTTTTTTTTTTTTAACTGAATGAGCACTTTATAACCCACTGTTGCCACATGATTTCAGAGCACTCATTTTTGTGTTGACCGCAGTACTGGTGCCAGGTCGTAGTACTTAGTTATGAGCCAAGCTAGGAGAGGCAGTTAATAAAGATCAAAGAATATAGGCTTTCCTACTCAAAAGGGCTGTCAGTACTACATTTACCTTATGAGTGAGGCTTTGTTTCAGGAAAACATCATGCATATAACTAAATCAAAGCACTTCATTTGAAATTCACTAGTTTTGTTTGTGCTGAATTTTTTGTATTGGTTTTGTAGCTGTGCATAATTTTTATAGTCCAGCTATCATTCAATGGAACTTTAGCACCTTCCACTGATGGACTTCAGAACTTTCATTAGCCTATGACATGTCACTGGAATGAGTCATTTTTATGGCTCAGGCAGACTGAAGCAGAATCCAAATCAGGGCCCTGTGGGTTTGATATTATCTATAATAGGCCACAATTACCTGCGGTAGGCTTTTGCCCATGTCATTACGATGAGTCATTCTTTATGGCTCAGGCAGACTAATGCAGAATCTAAATAAGAGACTTGGTGGGTTTGGGGGCACCTGGGTGGCTCAGTGGGTTAAAGCCTCTGCCTTCGGCTCAGGTCATGATCTCAGGGTCCTGGGATCGAGGCCTACATTGGGCTCTCTGCTCAGTGGGGAGCCTGCTTCCTCCTCTCTCTGCCTACTTGTAATCTCTCTCTCTGTATCAAATAAATAAATAAATAAATAAATAAATAAATAAATAAATAAATAAATAAAAAAGAGACTTGGTGGGTTTGGTATTACCTGCAATAGGTCACAATTATCTAAGCAAGGCTTTTGCCCGGCTCTCACTAAGAGTATAATAGGTGATGTACGAATAGTCCCTAGGCATTTTATTTCCAAATATCACAATATGCAACCACTTGTTTCTTAAATAATCATGTAAAATCAACAATGGCAGCATTCCCTATTAAGGAAATCAATAGGAGAGTGTAATCCACAATGTGTTAGTTATGTCCCTCCGTTTTCACAGATGCATATTTTCCAATAATATTAATGATTTTTCCTACTACACGGTGAAGAGCCAGGTAAAGCATTTGCTGCAGCTGTGGTAGGAAATTGCACATTGCCTATGGAATCCCACCCTGAATTCTGGTAAATCAAATAGATTACCAGCATGTCCCCATCCTTCCATAGTTGCTAGGCCTACTAAATATAACTCCAAGCAACCAGTTTGGATTGGTATAAGAGCCTTTATAAATAAAAGTTCCCAAGCTCTGAAGGATGTTTTAATCAATTCTAATATTTAATCTCCTAGAAGTTCCCAGTCATGTGGCATTTTTCATAATTTAAGAAAACTTTTAATACTAGCAGTAATCACAAATCAAAATCTAAAAAGCAATACCCTTTGCAACAGCATAAAAAATAGGAAACACTTAGGCATAAATCTGACAAAAAATGTTCAAGACTAGCACACTGAAAACTACAAAACATTGCTGTAAAAAGCTAAAGAAGATCCAAAGAAAAGGAAACGTATGCGATGTTCATGGGTCAGAAAACTCACTATTGTTAAAATATCAATTCTTTCCTCATATTGATTCTCTGCTCATTTATAGATACAATGCTATCTCAATGAAAATCTCAACAGGGCCTTTTATAAAAATTGGCCAGGTAATCCTAAAATTCATATAGAAATGAAAATGACCTGTACTAGCCAAAACAACTTTGAAAAAGAACAAAGTTAGAGAGCTAAGAGTGCCTGATTTCAAGGCCTATTCTAAGGTTATAGTCATCAAAATAGAATGGCACTGGTGTAAAGATTAACAGCAGGATCAACGGAGCAGAATACGGAATGCAGAAATAATTGGACTTCTGATTTTTGACAAAGGTGCAAAGATAATTCAGGAGCAAGAACTGATTTGTCGACAAATAGTGCTGGAGCAATTGAATATCTATATGCAAAAAGAAGGTACTCTAACCCATATTTCTCATCATATGTAAAAATTAACATACAATAGATCATAATCCTAAATATAAAAGCTAAAACTACAAAACTATTAGAAGAAAACACAAGAGAAAGTCTATGTGACCTTGAGGTAGTCAAAGATTCCTTAGACATTGACATGAAAAGAACAATCCATAGAAGAATAAATTGGTTAACTGGACTTCATTAAAATTTAAAACATCTATATTTTCAAAGACATTGGTAAGTGAAAGAAAAGACAAAGCTAGAATGGGGGGAAAATCCTTGCAAATCATATGCATGATAATTGACTTATATCCAGAATATATGAAGAACTCTCAAAACTCAGTAAGAAAATAATCTAATTTTCTTATAACATGCAAAAATGTTGAACAGACACTTTATGAAATAAGATACATAAATTGGTAAACAGCTACATGAAAAGATGTTCAATATCATTAAGGAAATGCATATTAAAACCACAGTGAGATTCCACTAAGTATCATTGGAATAGCCAAGAAAACTGACCATACCAAGGGTTGGTAAGCATGCGAAGAAAATAGAATTCCTATAACACTGCTGGTAGAGATATAAAATGGTATAACTATTTTGGAAAACAGGTTGACAATTTCTTAAAAAGTTAAACATACACTTACCATATGATCCAGCCATTTGGTCCCTAGGTATCTACTCAAAAGAAATGAGAGCACAGATCCATCAAAAGAATTATACAGGAAAGTTCATAGCAGCTCTATTTGTAATAGCCTACTGTGGAAAACAACCCGAATGTCTGCCAACAGTTTACTGGGTAAAAAATGGATATCCAAACGATGAAAACGATTCAGCAATATAAAGCTATGTATTGATACATACAGCAACATGGATGCATTTCAAAATAATTATGCCAAGTGAAAGAAGCTAGACAAAAAAGAGACATACTGTACGATTTCATGTGTATAAAATTCTATAAAAATGCAAACTAACACATAGTAACTGATAATAGATCAGGGGCTGACTGTGAATTGGGGAAGCAGGACGGGTAGGAGATAGAGATGGGAAAGGAACATGAGAAAACATTTGGGTGATGGATAGGTTCATCATTTGATTGTGACAATGAGCTCACAGGCATATAAACATAGGTCAAAACTTACCAAGTCGTATAGTTTATTATGTCAATTATATCTCAAAAGAGGCTTTTTAAGGAAAGAGTAAGCTTTTAAGTCCATTTCACAGATTGGAATTCTCTGTTGTAGGTCAGAGTTAGCTCAGAGCTAGTCACCGACACCACTTCTCACCCTCTCCTTCTTGAAACTTTCTTTTGCAACCATTTCCTAACTTTGCAGGCTGCGGGCTCCTCTCCTACACCGCAGAGCCTTTTGGTTTTCTTCCCTGGTTCTCATCCTTCCTCCCATGTCTTAAGTGAGAATGTTCTTTAGGGTCCGCAGCTGGTCTCTCTTTTATTCTCATGTCCACTCCTTCCTGAACAATCTGTCCACCTGCTCGGCCCAGCCACCATCTGTGCTCTAAGAACTCCCAATCTACTCTGCAAGACTTGTCCTCCCTCCTGACCTCCAGATTTCCACAGGCGTCCCCTTCCATTACTTCCCACCTAACGAGTGCAAAATTATCCATATTCCCCCATCCGAACCTGCTGCCCAGCCTGTGTTCAGGTCTCGCCTTACAGCACTACCATCTCCCCAGCCACTCATGCTGGGCATAGCACAGTGGACAAGAGCGCAGGCTCAGGAAGTGGTCCTGGATCTGTCACTTATTACATATGCATCTTGGGAAAGTTATTTAACCTCTCTGGGCCTCGTTTCCTCATTTGCCTAATGAGTCTCATCCTTATAACGTTACTCTGAGGATTAAATAAGATACACACAGAGTATTTATGAGGTGCCCGACGACATAGTAAGTGCTCAGTGATTAGTAGTATCATAGATGACGTTTACTTCTCTCTCACCAATTATTCACCAAGGACTGTTCATAGGGTTCCCGCAGCCCCCTGTCCTCCTCTTTCCCTTCCCTCTGTTGCTCCCGTCTCAGACTCTTTATATCTTGATACCATGTTGAGACAACCTACTCTGATCTTTCTTCTCATCAGTCCATTCTGTCAAGGGCTACCTAAGAGAACCCAGGTTAGCTCATGCATTTTTCCATGATCAAAAACCTTCCACTGGTCCCCCTTGTCCAAACAGCACAGTCCTTAGCATTCAAGAGTCTATGCCTTGACATGACCTCACTTTTCTACCTTCATATCTCTGGTCTGAACACCCATCATTTGGGTACTCTCATTTCTTCCCTGTCCTCCATAAACTCTCCCCTGCCCTACAGTCACATGTTTGTCTAAGGAGGTCATTCCACAGCTCCCCATCCCCAGACTCAGCTCAAATGATATCCTTTTAATGAACTTGGCCCAATTCCCTAACTGGAATTAATCAGTCTCTCTTCAGTGCTTCCATTGCACTTTATATGTCAAGTTAGGAGCTTACATTATTGTCATTTATGTATTTGCCTTACTCTTACTTACTTTTGCTAGGCATTCAGTAAAGGCCTGAATGCTGACTGGAATGAAATGGAAAGAAAGAACATGACAGACAGTCTGCCTAACAGCCGCCTAACAACTCCCTGGTAATGTCACCTGCTCATGGAGTTTCTTTGTAGACTGACACTTTACAAATTAGCATCCTGTTCAAGCTGAAAGAGCACCAGAGAGCCATCTCATTGGAAACCACTCAAGAGAAAAAGCAACAACACCACTCAAGGGTCTCTGGAGGGGGAGAAGAGAAGCAAATAAGGTACGACAGATGCTGACTTAATCTTGGCTATTCTAAATGGCTCTTTCTGCAATTAAGATGTCTCTCCTCTGAGAGGAAGCTGTTTACTGTTCACTGCTTAGGAATGTCAGCCAAGCATCCCAGAGATGCTCTCCAGTCTTCCTATTGTATAAATTAGGGTGCCGGTTTACAAGGCGGACTAAGACTCTGCGTGACCATGCAAACCCTGGTGAAAAAATTCAAGAGGCACTCACACTAGCATGTGCTTATTAGAATCTGCCAGCCACTCACCCAGACAGCTGCCAAGTGGGGACAGGGACAGGGTTAGAATATGAAAAGAGGTTAGAACATGAACCCAAGAAGATGGCTGTCAATTTCCCCTCCAAATTTCCCAAATTCTCCAGGAGATCCTTTTATTATGGAAATGATTCTTTCCATTGCTTTTAGTTTAGTAGACTAGTATCTTTGAACTCTTTTTTTACTAAAGCAGTCAGTGGCAACTCAACTTGGTCAATACATCAGTGTCAAAATGATTTACTGCCCTTTCTTTTTCCAGAAACTCTGTAGTTACCACACAAACCATAGCACTAGCATTCAGGGCCCACCTTCTACTGCTAATCGTGGACCACAGAAATGTATAAGCAAAAGGTAACCAAGAGTACAAATTACTAAAGCAGTAAGCAAAAACTGATGCATCAAGGGGAGAAGGAAAGGGGCTATATATTGTCCATTCCATCACTATCAACACTTGTGGCCATTACCTCTTTCTGTGTCTATTTCTACTCTCAGAAAGTAGGGACCATGACTTACTATTCTTTGTACAGCGTCTAGCCAAGGGGTTGTGTTCTAGTAGAATTAAATATTTGTTGAATAAATAAATATACCAGTGCACATCTCAGAAAAGTAATTCAGAAGAGGACATACTAGGAAGAGTTTTTACATGTGGAAAGAATATTGCTCCTCCTTCCTTGATATTATTTATATCAACTACATATGAAGGAAAATTCACTTTTTCTAAACAGAGGTTCATAGGTACATGAACATGGCTACTAGGTAATTTTCAACTCTGGAATTTAGAAAATGTAGGAAAAATTCTTCCCATGTCTGGGAATATATAAATATCTATAACAAGGAGTTTTGCTTGGAGTCAGGTACTTCTCATTTCAGATAAACTGAATACAAAGAAATCTAGGCCTCTTGGTGTCATTCCCAATCCTGCCAGATAAACGCTTATCTCTGGAATGGTTTGCAGGAATCACATCACAACTCCTCTCCACTTCCTAGCTGAGTTACAAAGTAACCTGCCAGCAGGTTCACAGGGCTCAGATTCACAGGGCTGTTGAAACAGAGCAAAGTCCACAAGAGTTCCTCTGAGATGTGCAGAGCAAAGGCCGGAGGCCCAGAAGAAAACAAGTACAGACTCAGCAAAGCTGCCCTCATCCCAAGGGTGAACGCGCTGGCGCCTGGGGTCTGGGTGATTGGCAATGACCCCTGTGATGTCGGCATTCATGAGGGAGCTCCCTGGGTGGTTCCTGCTCTTTGGGGTCTTCCTACCTGTGACTTTGCTACTGCTCCTTCTCATCGCCTACTTCAGGATCAAACTGATGGAGGGTAAGTATGAAGCCACACCAGGCGGTGGCTCAAAGTCCTTTCCCATGGCACACGTTTGCAACAAGCCAATGCAGCGTCAGTGTTTCTGGCCCCGGGGGGCGGGGGGTCTGGGGCAATACCTCGTTGTAACTGGTAGGTACTTCTCACCAAGCGCTCTCTCCAGATCCCTTCACTGGTGAACAGGCAGTGTGATCCTTTTAGCAGTGCGGATCCTGAAGGAGGCTCTGCAGGTCTGCGGTGAGGACCCCTTAACTGCGGCCCCTCCCCCACCCCACCCCAGACAGTCAAACTGTGAATCAGCGATTTTGACCTGTGATTGCCTCTCTCTCTCTCTCTCTCTCTCTCTCTCTCTTTCTCTCTCTCTCTCTCTCTCTCTCTCTCTCTCTCTCTCTGACAGGGAATATATTCCACAAACATTAAAACACGTATCATGGTCTGCCTTCTCTCCCTGACACCTCTGTGCCTGTGATGTGAGTGTGTACACACACTCGTCTTTCCTACCTACTGAACTTCTATTAAAGAAATGTGCCAAACATTGTGCTATTATGGTGTTTGGCAAATGTCAAGGCCTAACAGATAGTTGAGGGCTTGGTGTAAGCTTTTCATGAGACTATAGTCTTAAGGAAAAACAAAAACAAAAACAAAACAAAAAAAACCCTCAGGACCTCAAAGTAATTCGGACATAGGCATTTGGGTCCTGGATTGAGACTGTTTACCTTGCTGTAATTAAATTAAGTGAAACTGAACTGTGACTTCATAGACTAAATGTTAATAATGTGCCCAGGAAACATTAGATTAATATCATAGAGCTTAATAGTTATTTTAGCAATAGCAACAAAACCAGTACTATTTAAGTTGGAAGGTGTCATATTAAAGCACTATAAAAACAAAATTGAAAATCATCCCTCTCCCACAAAAACTTGCCAAGACCAGGCAATGCCTTATGGATGCCATTCTATATTCAGAATCTTGAATGAAGAATGCCATCACGAATGACCTAAAATAAAATAGAAGTACAACTGGGGATATTTTCTTTGTGTGTGTGTGTGGGGGGGGGTTAAGGGAGAGGGAGACAAAATCTTAAGTAGGCTCCATGCCCAGTGTAAAGACTGATGTGGGGCTTGATCTCACAACCCTGAGATCATTTCCTGAGTCAAAATCAAAAGTCAAATGCTTAACTGATTGAGTCACCCAGGTGCCCTGGGGATACTTCTAAGATGAGATTTAGAACATAAATTCTGGAGGAGGGCACCTGGGTGACTCAGTGGGTTAAAGCCTCTGCTTTCGGCTCAGGTCATGATCTCAGGGTCCTGGGATCAAGGCCCGCATCGGGCTCCCTGCTCGGCAAGGAGCCTGCTTCCTCCTTTCTCTCTCTGCCTGCCTCTCTGCCTACTTGTGATCTCTCTCTCTGTGTCAAATAAAGAAATAAAATCTTTAAAAAATAAAAATAATAAATTCTGGAGGACATTATAGAACACATTACAGAATCATAAGCTTCCAATCATAACATACTCAAATATCCCCCTAGCCTTTCATTTTTTTAAAAAAGATTTTATTTATTTATTTGACACAGAAAGAGAGAGAGATCACAAGTAGGCAGAGAGGCAGGCAGAGGGAGAGGGGGAAGCAGGCCCCATGCTGAGCAGAGAGCCTCATGCGGGATCAACCCCAGGACCCTGAGATCATGACCTGAGCCGAAGGCAGAGGCTTAACCCACTGAGCCACCCAGGCGCCCCAAGCCTTTCATTTTTTGTCTCATTTTTATGAACAGCTCACTTGTTGAATGACCCAGCTGTATTCTTTCTTGCTCTACAGCATTTATTATGTGATAAATCCTTTTCTTTATTAAGTTAGTCTATCCTCCAAGGCCTCAAGACCAGTCTACCGGATGTTCTCCCACCTAGCCATTCATTAACAGTGAGCCCTGGAAAAGAGCCTCTGAAGAAGGAAGAGAAAATTAGAAATCCCCAGGATCCTAACTATGGGATTTTAGCCTTCCAAACTGGTTAAATGCCCAGCCATTGCAAACATTTCCATTTTGAAAGTCTTTTAAAGCTGCTGCAATGGCCATTGTCATTCACAGGCATGCCAGGCCCCTAGTGACACTGAGTGCCTTGTGGAGTGACAGGATGCTGATGTCACAGTCAGAGACTGAATCATTCATGTCACTCCCAAGTTCATCTCTGACTGCCTTTTTGGGTAGATAAATGTTTAGTATCTCAAAAATGTATCAAGCCTTAAATGAGGCAAGCAACAGACCAAGATAGGCTCATGGATTCCAAAGTCTCTTACTGGCCTCTACTTACCATTTATTATAGGTCAGAGGGTTCAGCAGGACACCTGGTATTTGGGACAGACTCTTCTTCAAAAACGGATGAATCTTGGTTTTACAGCCTTACTTATCCCTGGTGACATTTGGGGGAAAACATCTATAATCTGCAAAAATTAAAGTTAAATGGGTCTACAGCATTTTGCTTAATTAGATAATCGAGATAATTATGAGGTATAGATATCAATCACCTTCCTTCAGAAGGCCCTGGAGAAGACAGCCTGCCCTTGAGAGCGTGGTCCAGCAACAAAGGGGGCTGATGCTGGACAAAACGCAGGCAATGTGTGCACACAGTACCAGGCCCCAAGGACATGCTCAGCCTGAGTACTAGGATCATTACCTGGTGACACCTTCATTCTTTGACACATCCCTGCCCATGTAAGTCATCTAGAGATCAAAGCCTCCATGTTTTGCAACACCAAGGTCCCCTGGGTAGAGTGCTTTCACCAACTCTGAGGCTTGTTCCAAATGTGCACCATACTGCTGGGTAGGAATTGTTCTCATGCATTCATTCAATACATATTTGAGAAGCTACCATATATATATATATCAGGGATTGTCCTAGATTCTGGAACAGATTTTTACTATGGGCATTCAGAACTGAGAGAACAATCCCAGGTCCATAAAACCACAAAAGGCATCTGGCAAAATTGTTAGAAATTAGAAGACATAAAGCGCAAATTTCTCTGTTTCTGGTTCCGGCCTCATTTACAGGTCTGGACAATGGCCTGAAGAATGACCTACCCTTCTCCCTAAGTCTTGTCCCAGCGTTGGAGCAAAGCACCTCCAAACAGTGAAGGGGCCCACACAGCGATATAATGAGCCTCCACTTTCTGTGGTTCTTCTCTGTGGTTGCCCTTTGTTGGCTCTCACTGGAGTGTGCCTGGAGCTTCTGGGCTATAGGTGAGGAGCACAGGAGGGGTGAGGGAGGAGGCGGAAGGAGCCAGCAAAACTCTCTGCATCGGTCACTTAATGCGGTAGGGGTCCCATCTGAGGCTTATTGTTGGAAAGAATACTCATGACTGTCAGCACTCTGTTGTCTGCAGCTTGCCAAGGAATCATCTGCGGGACGCCAAGGGAGCCCTGTCCTGCTGACTGGCCCAGAGCAGGCTTCTCTCTTGTCAGTTTTCACTCAGTTGAGACTGGGCCCCAAGGGCGGTGTGATGAGACTAGTAGGGGTCCTGGACGCTACTCCCGTAGGTACCTGGTCAGGGTAGCAGCTGAGGGGCACCATTTTTTGTGCTGCTCTCGCAAGAATTTTCTATCCCGACCGTGCTTTGCTTGTCTTTCCCTTTTCTCCCCGAGGGGAACTGTGCATCCTCTTCTGGAATAACTCCTGATTACATTTTCCACTGTTAGCAGAAAACCTGAGCCTAAACATATTTTCATTTTTAGGTAGATCTGTTCTGTTTATTTTCCAAATTTTCCTTTAAGAAAAAAACCCTTTAAGAACATTTTTAAAAGGTAGCTCTTTCTGTAGCTGTTTGCCTAAGTGTAAGTAGTAATATCTTTTCTATAGTTTGAGGGCAATTGAGATCACTTGGGCCCAAATAAAATATCACCAGTTTGTATCTTTATTTAGCAGTTCCCATTTAAAAACTGTAACCAGATGGTCAGATGTCATGTCGTTAATCTTCCAACCAGGGTTATGGCAAGTGTAATCATTCCTATTTTGTTCCTGTAAAGAAAGGGACATTGACAGATTAACTGGTGTGTTCACAGAACCCCAGAGTCCGACGTTCTGGAACAGAAAATCAGTTTGCCTGCCCCATACATCCTAGTCCATCAGCCAAGAGAGGCATTTTAAGATGTGATGGAAAGCATGTGGAGGTATTGCAATCAGTCAACGTTAATCCCTACACTTGAAGCCTTGGGAGGTAATGGTGCATGTAAATTTAATTAGTGTGTAGACAACATCAATTTTCTCACAAAGGAAGAAAGAAAATTCTCTAGCATCCCGCACTCTCCAATCTCTTGTCAATTGCCTTGAGGAGTAGCTCTTGAGGTGGAGGTCTGAATCTTGAACTTTCCATCAGCGAAATTCTTCATCAACCACTCCTGTGGACATTTCATACCTTCTAGAGTAGAAGTTTTGATTACCTTATCTCCTCAACTCCTGAGACTCCTAAACCTCTACTTCCAGTGTTATTCTTTGCCCCCAAAATACCATCATCCTGATCAAGGACAAATTGCTCTCAAAATAACCAACACTGCCCAAATAATCATTTTTTGTTTTTAATGTCTATTGAATGCCTGAAAGTTTTTGTATGGGATTAGATCCAGCAACTTACATTCTACAACAAACATCTCAAATATTGAAAATGTGCAGGTGGCTAGACATCTTTCACTGAACTTCATATATATGTTTTGGGAGTCAGCAATGAAAAGGGAAAAAGATAAGTATTTGGAAAAAATCAGAATAACATAAAGGTTAGTAGAGGTAAATTGTTAAGAGCTCAGACTATGGAATCAAACCAAATGGGGTTTGAATTCCTGATGTCACAAGGGCCACGCAACCTCTTTAAGTTCAGTTTCTTCATCTGTAAAATAGAGTAATAGCAGGAAATAGCTATAAGGTTGGTGTGGGGACTAAATGAGGTGTTAACATACAAAGTTCTTAACAATGCCTATTCCAAAAACTGTAAGTTTTTATTATCCCTGCTAGCTTATAAATTCCAAGAAGCTGTGTTTTATCACTGTAATAACAGCTATTATTAAAATATCCTGTAATAATTAAGTAAATTGCCCAAATCACTCACCTAGAAAGTGGTAGTGACAGGAATCGAACTCTGGCCAAGCAGCTCCAGAGCTAGCCTTCTCAGCCAACACACAACTCCTGGGGTATTGAACACAGGTGACATGTTCAATAGACATCTGTTGAATGGGTGAATCCTTTTGGCCCAGGCAAACAAACTTACCACAAATGTGGAAGGCAACTGTGGGAGAATTTTAAACAAGGCAAGGATTTTAGAAAGGCTTTGAGAGGATGAAAGCCTTTTATATAACAGGAGTAATTATTTCTGACATTGAGCCTTAGCATAAACATGTCACCCTGAGTCAAAGAAGCTGCATTTCTTCACCTGTGGCCCAATAGAACTTCAATGCCTGCAGAATGTCCACAATAACGAACTCAGGTATTTTCAAGGCCACTGCCAGTCTCACCTGTCTAGGACCTCTCAGCACGCTCCTTAATAGACTGATGAACTAAAACGATGGCCAGGTCACAAGCTCTTTCAGGAGAAGGGTGAATTCTCGCTCTTGGTCTCTGCATTGTTCCTCGTATCAGACACCATGTACTGGAGAGCTCCTTGTGGATTGATGAGCTTCCTCTTGGTCTCTAGGTTCTCCGCTCCTAGAGTTCTCTCTTCGATCCCATTACTCAGGTCACCAATTTTCAGTTCTACGATTTGTATTCTGTTTCCTCATTCAAAGCACTTGTCGTGTAGTCAGTCTTTGGTAATTAAGAATAAAAGGGAAGAAATTACTCACATTTCAGTGAGTTTATTATCTAAGCCAGGGGCCATCTCGAGCAACACCTTGGAACGAGCAATAATCTAATGGACAGGCAGTGTAATCGAGTGGTTGAGGGTGTGGGCTCTGGAATCAGACTGCCTGGGATGGAATCCTGAATCCATTTATTTCTGGGATTGCAGGCAAATTGCTTCCTCTTGATTTCTCCCTGCCTCAGTTTGCTCATCTGTAAAGCAAGACTAACAAGGATGACTATAGCATAATGCCATCGCAAGAATTAAATGTGATAAGACACAAAGGGATTCACACTGTGTCTGGCACATAACAAGCACTCAATAAATATTAGCTATTATATCTCGAGGTTCATGTAGCCTGTCACCATCCAATGCATATGAAACACCTCCTGACTATGATGGCAAGCCATCGTGGAGACCTAGAACTCAGGTCAAGGAGAGTGCACGCATCTTGGGGCACATGGCATATAAAGTGCCTGGCAAGGGGTAAATTGCTTGGATTTGATACAGGAGCCAAAGGGAAGATTTTCAGGCTCAAGTCTATAAACATGTACCACCTCCCATAAGATTATAAGCTCCTGGTATCTGGTTTTGGACAATCCAGATAATTATAATCCTGAAAAGAAAACTTGTAAGAGTAAAGGCAGGTTCAGTGGTGTGTGTTGGTAGTGGTCAGGAAGAGAGACATATTTTTTTGCCGTATCAGGAAGATCCCAGATCCCAAGGGATATGTGTCGGAATCTCAAGAGAAATCTCAGGGCTAAAGATCAAATGTGTTATTGCCAATGAGTTAATAGTTGAAGCTACGGGAGCAGAGAAGACGACACAGAATGACAGTACATAATAAAAGCCAAAAGGAGGAAAATAAATGGTGTGTGATGGGCTTGTGTCAAATGCTAACAGGGAAGGGAGCTGGGGGTGGAAAAACACCACCAGATTTCGTAATTAGGATATTGCTGATGAGTTTCAATAGTTCAGTAGAGTAGCTTTAACTGAAGTCATATTTTAAGGGTTTAAGGAATGTGCAGGTGGTAAAAAGTTGAAACTGTCAGTTTTCAGTAAATGATGTCAAAAGGTAAAAGGGAGAAGACTAATGTGACATATCTAAAGACTAAATGCCCAACACATTTTTGGGGAGGGTCAGAGACAGCAGCCCTATCTTACTCATTTCCACATCCCCAGTCCCCGGCCTACAGACATGCTTTATCAATGCTTATTGAATGAGTGAGTCCTAATACATTTAATCAACACTCAATCTGCTGAATATTAAATATACTTAGCATGTAATAATTATTACAGTGGTAATTGGTCCACTATAAGTGGGGCCATTCTTTCCCAATAAGCATTGATATTTCTGTTGGAAGTTGTTGGGGAGGGAGGTGCAACAGGCCTTGCTCTGGGGACCTACCTGGCTTTGAGTAACTCCTAGAATGGCGGCCCCACACCCACACGTGAGTTGTCTATGATCAATGGCAGGCACTCAGCTGCCTCCAAAGTACTAACTGATAATTTTCCTTTCAGTTAACGAAGAACTGCCGCAGACCCCCCATCACCAGCACAAACAGAAGGCTGGATCTTACCCATACCAGAGGAGGAGAAGAACGTGACTTGGGAACTGATCCACGGCTAAAGTGCAGCAAATTTCTACCGGGCAGAGAGCAACGATCAGTGGCTTCGCTAATAAAATAAGTTTATAAACCTGAACAACAGCACAAAGAGAGTACTGAAAGGCTTGTTCTGAACCACTTTGCCAAGTGGCAGCTGTTCCCCAGGGGGACGTCTAGGAGACCCAGTTAAATAGCAGATCATCGGAGAGTACCGAGAATTTAAGATTTTCTTGGATGTGCACTATGGACTGGACGCTTGACAACTTTTTAACTTTTATAGGACTCTGTCTATTCTCAAGGACACTATTTTTTAAATAAAATTCTTAAGTATCCTATTACATAATCCCATGCATCATTCTGTGTGGAAGCATACATTATTCTGATTTTATAGGTGAAGAAACTCTGGTAGAGAGCAAACAGTTAGCAAAAGACGAGTGCCTTGAGAGCTCTACGGATTCCCTCTGCGAGAGTATTCCCATTTCCTCCCCCTGCCGCATCGCAACTCTTAAATGGCGTCCTTCCAGGCATCACTTCCCGCCCTGAGTTTGCTACACTCCCTTTTCCAGCTGCCTTCACAAATCACAACACTTGTGATGACCCATAGAGCAAGTGGAGTCTCTCCATACTAGATACGGATCACCAATGAAGGCAACTTTCAGCAAGAAATGGCTTGGGAATACGGGCAATTTGCTGGTGGGCAAAGGGAAAAACAGGCCGTTCATGTAACTCATATAGAGAATAGCTCAAGCATTTGCCTCTTGAAAACCAAAACATCAGGGAGCTATTTCTAAATAAGGAAAGAAGTCAACATTTCATTAGCAGAATTCTTTTTTCCGTGGGAGCCCAAAGGAGCCAACATAGATAACCAAAAAAAAAAAAAAACCAAAAAAAAAACCAAAAAAACCAAAAAACAAAAACCCACTTAATTCAAAGCGGTCATTAAAATAGATCGAGTACTCTTGTGCTCTCCACAGTTTTCTAGTTAAGACCAATGGAAGATGCTTCCCATGTCTTAAGCATGAGTCTGGTTATATTCCAATCTTTGCATGTGAATTGAACAGGCTATTAGCGTGATTAACTGTATAAAACATACTGAGTTTGGTCACCTGTAAGAAATGCACCAACTTCTGTAGTGACCCATAATCTTAAGAATGATTGTGCAAATGACCAAAAGCAAGAACGTACCCCTGGTGGTGGGTATTTTCTTAGTGAGTCCTCTCCCAACTCCACATTCTTCACATGCACCCAGAGTCATTAGTCTCCATTTGCCCTTCTTGCCTCATGTAAAACTCAGTGTTTGAAGACACTCATTCTGTGTTTTATTGCATTTGATTACAGTAGAACTGTCTGCTGGGGCTTTCAGACGGAGGTAATTTAAAATAACAGCGTTCATGCCATATGGAAGGAATAATAATATTCTATCAGTTCTGGGAGGGATCTCTTTTTAGCCCCTGATGGAAATCAGCTTATGTAAAAATGCTTTCTTTAACAGAAGGCGTGAAAGGATGTATCGTCTTCCCAGCTGGCCACCAGGGTTGGCTCCACCTTCTTCTGGAAAGAGGAGAGCCTGGCTTTTGGTTCTGGTGGAGGCAAGCCCACTGCCCCTTCCTGCCTGGGGAAAATGCATCCCAGCTACGGCGAGAACAGATGAGCTCCACATACATGTTCAGTGATAAGCATAACCTAGGAGTTTAAACCAAGACCCATTTCTTTTGTTGCTGTTGAGAATAATTTCCAATGAAATCCTGAGCAGATTCATGGTTTTTATATGTAAAGAGAAACAGAAACATGTTTTCCCAAGGAAAGGCCAAGTCCCAAAAGGTTTTGCTACAATCTGCTTGAAGGCACAGCTACGCCAATCTGTCAAATCCTTCCCAGAGCTCTGCCTGTCAGCTACACTTGGCTCTTCAGAGGCTCACAGCCCAGGGGAAGACCTTCTTCCGGCTTGGACTGCTTCGGCTCCTCTGCATCACTCCTGCCACCTAGACCAGGCTGCAGTCTCCTCATGCTAGCCTCTATTCTGCTCCAAAGCCGGGGAGTCTCACAATGGCTCCTCATCTTATTTCTAATGTTTTAGTACCTGCGAGCATTCCCAACTGTTCCCCCAACCCGAGACCTTCAATAAAATACATGATGTTGCCAGGTCGTCAGTGAAAATTCACACACACACACACACACACACACAAATATACATACGTGTGTGTGTGTGTGTGTGTGTGTGTGTGTGTGTGTGTAATTTGGGAAACTGCAGCCCATGACTCTTCTGTACATCCTAGACCTACACAAATTGACCAAACAGAAAATGGGGCAAGGAAGGACACACATTATGACCCCCCCGAAATGTTATTTGGAATCCTTAAAACGGAAACTTACTTATAATTAATTCGACCAGGTAATAGCCTCTAGTATTTTCTAGAATTTAGTAGCTATTAGAAAATCAAGAGCAGATAAACACTCCCATACACCAAAAAACAACTTTTCCTTAAAATCTTAAGCTCCTGGCAACGTTGTATCTCAGAAATCAGAATTCATAACTACTAAAACACATTCTGGAAATTAATTTTCTGACTCGTTTAGAAACAGAATTTTTAGAACAAACACTCTTTTGAGATTCTTGCTTTCTGACTTTATAATTAGTGCGCTAATCTGAAGAGACCTCTGAGTTTATCAGAATTTACACAATGGTAATTACCCTGGCAAATGAGTGACAAACAACAGAACCGAAAACATGCATTCAAAATATTTTATTTATAATTACCACCAAACAGATTAGAAATTTAAAAATTCCTTTCACTGTGGTTTTTTAATTATTCAAATCCACATTCCCAAACCCAGATTATTAAGGGCAGAGGTTCCTAACTTTTATTTAGATAATAAAGAAGCCTTTTAACAATCTGATGAAAGCTGGGAATTTATTCCTAAGAAACATGCGTATACCCGCAATTTTGCATATACTGGGGGGAAAGTTCAGACCCTTGAAATCCATCCCGGAGTCTGTGGTTAGGAAGCCTGCAGCCAGAGTCTCCAAGTATTTGTGCGGCCTCCACAGGGTAGACCATGAGTAGACCGTAAGAGGTCCCTGACATTTTGGGGCTCTCGGGGAAGTGAGGTCCACATACACTCAAAGCCAAAACCTTCTCAACAGACTTCCCAAGTAACCCCAGAACAGCACAGAATTCTACTGGGGAAAGCCCTCAACACAGCACAGAATGGCATGATCGTCCACAAATTCGCCAGTGGTGGATCACGTGGTGCACAGTGGTGTCACTCCTCACAACGCCTGCCACGCCGGGAGGGTATTCTTGTGCTAGGAGCTCCGCTGGGCATTGTACACATTTTTACCAGAATAGCCCTGCACTGAGATGGAGAAGTACCCTCACTTTGGAGAGATTTAAGTGCCTTCATTAACATCACATGGTTCGGTTACTGAGTCAGGGATACAAAGGTCCATCTGCAGAATTCTGAGGCCTTTGTATTTGAAGCAAAGTATCATTTTATACAACCTGAGGCTACTATAAATCTAATCTAGCACTGTAGCTGTACACAGGGTCGGTGTTTTTGACCCTGGGGCCAAGGGTCAGGAGAGCAGCATCTTGGATTTGCCAGCTGGTCATGTTTTC
Source organism: Ailurus styani (assembly GCA_002007465.1). Classification (NCBI taxonomy): domain Eukaryota; kingdom Metazoa; phylum Chordata; class Mammalia; order Carnivora; family Ailuridae; genus Ailurus; species Ailurus styani. The sequence continues at coordinate 1,145,919 of LNAC01000373.1, read as the reverse complement.
TTCCGGAGCCGGTGCTACACCATGGCCTCATCCCAGCAGACACATGAATGGGTGTGTTCAAGGATCCGTCTAAGTCCAGGCTAGCTTCTGGAAAACTCATCAAGGTACATTCCCTCCGGTTACTGTCTCAGCAGTAACAGTCCAGTGTCCCAGTGCCTCGTGCAAGCACGGAAGACAGGGGGAAACTGACCAGAGCTCCATGCAGTGAAGAACGATGTATTCTTCTCTTACAATACATGGAGGAAGGACTTTAAAAAAAAATTATGGGGCTTTAAGGTATTTTTTTTGTAGTCTTTTTTTAGGGAATATTTTAACAGGATGATATAATAAACCCTTATTTGCCATCACCTGGCTTTAGCAATTACCCACTAATGGCCAATCTTGCTTCATCTGAACCACAATGCAGTCCTCCCTACCTATAATTGAATTCTCAATTATGTGTTCAGATACCAAATAATTTTGTGCGTAAATAAGGGGAATGCTTAATGAAGTCCACATTGGGCGTCGTTAACGGCTTCAGTCTGCTTCATTGCTGGAGTCCTGGTGATAGTCATTCCAGACTGTGGGTCTATGCAATGAATAATGCAATGTACAGTGTATCATAAAACGGAAGCTACTCATGATGGTCAAATACCAAACATCTACGAGCTCTACATATTTTAAAAATAACCTTATTTTTTATCCAGCTGTGGCCTGCGGAAAATGCACTGCTGTTTCCTGCATCCCACATAGGACTGCTCATAAGGCTTAGGTAAAATGTTACCTGCAAAAAACCCCATGCAGCCAAAAGGAATTTTTGCTTATTGCCCTGAAATTATATGGCTTTAAGATAAACAATTACACCCAGACGTCTCTCATCTCCGTGAACACTGTTGACCTACTTTCTTATTCAATCATTTTAGGTTCTGAAAGCTCAGTTTACAGAACAAGGCAATATCCTGGGAAATATTTTCTAAGAACTACAAAATAGTAAGAACTGCAGTCTTGCGGCTGCAGCTACACATGGCGTCACTTGTCAACACGATTCCCAGCTGCTCTTTGGGTCCTAAGCCCCACCGATGCTCTAGGTGTCTCCAGGACCCCAAGCCCTGTCCTTGCTATCTCAGCCAAATGAAACTGAACTCTAATCAAACACAGCATTTCCTATTCACTGGGAGCTACACTGGACACTTCTTATCAGGGCAATTATCACCGGAAGGATGGGCGGATGTGGTTCTCAAAGAACTCTTAGTAAATCCAACCTCTGATTTAAATATGAATGCTGGGTTCCTGGGTGGCTCAGTGGGTTAAAGCCTCTGCCTTCGGCTCAGGTCATGATCTCAGGGTCCTGGGATCGAGGCCCGCATCGGGCTCTCTGCTCAGCAGGGAGCCTGCTTCCTCCTGCCTCTCTACCTACTTGTAATCTCTCTCAGATAGATAGATAGATAGATAGATAGATAGATAGATAGATAAGAATGCTATCCATACAAGCTTTCTTTTTTTTTTTTTAAGATTTTATTTATTTATTTGACAGAGAGATCAGATCACAAGTAGGCAGAGAGGCAGGCAGAGAGAGAGGAGGAAGCAGGCTCCCCGCTGAGCAGGGAGCCCGATGCGGGCCTTGATCCCAGGACCCTGAGATCATGACCTGAGCCGAAGGCAGAGGCTTTAACCCACTGAGCCACCCAGGCACCCGCAAACAAGCTTTCTGATGAGAAATCCATACAAGATTCACAGAGCCAAATTTGGCTCCCTAATGTCACTAAGGCCCGGCTTGCTGAGATCAGTTTCTCCAGGAAGACTGGTGTTTTTAATACTTCTGCAGAAAGTGAGAAAGACCTTCCTCAAGGTGAGAGATAATTCAGTGGGAACAGATCCCAAAGAAGACAGTCATGTACACTGTATTTAACACACTCACTTTATATGCCTAGAGAAACTCTACATTTTAAAACAGAATAGACCCTGTTGGTCATTTGCTGTGGAATGCCTTCAATGTGTAGAAGAAAATGGAGCACTTAATCCGAGGTGTCTTGGCACAAGTATCATAATGAACCACCCCGACTAGGCAGGGGCGCAGCCCCTTGGCAGAACCCATTCCGCTTCATACGTTAACGCCCACCGGACAGCAGAGCAAAACCTGAAACAGAAGAGGGTTCAGATGGTGGAACGAAAATATTTTCTGAAAACAAAAACAAAAAATACACAAAGAAAACAAGCGGAATTTTTCCCTTGGAGCAAGGCGGTGGTGGGTGGTGTCCACAGGCAGGAGGAACCTAGAACTCCGAATGACGGAGGTCCAAACCTTCAATGCTGCCTTAGCCATTTTGCATCGGTGATGCTGGCAGCCGCAAATTATAAAAGATCGGAATAACGGATTCTAAAAAATGCTGCATTTTACCATATACTAAGACTTTTGCCTGAAAATATCACTCCAGTTTATTTTTTAAACCTTTACAAAAAAGAGAAGTGACAAGTTTAGAGAATAAACAAACTTTATTTTATCACAGTATTACAGAAAGCAAAATATCATTTAATACAACTTGAAGCTGCTATAAATCTAATCTGGCATCATAACTATACAGAGGGTCAAAAGCAAAGGAAAACATGTTCAATGCCGTTAATAGGCCCCTATCAGGTCTCCGGTGTTGGCTGTAAATAGTATCAATTCCTTACAACCATCAAAAAAACCACCACAGCTCCTGCTCCTCTCCCCAGTGTCCTCAAACCTGTGTGAATCATCCAACTATCTGAAAGAGATACACCTGCTCAATAACAAAAGGTCAGTTTTACAAGTAGACAAGGAGGTTTAATACAAAGCAAGTGTTCTACACAAAGGGTTCAAATAATGGAAAGCCTTGAAATTTGGACATGTTAAGAAAGAAAGCACTAAGGTTTTAAGCTGCCTGAAGTTTTAGTAGAAGGGAAGAAACGGTTGTTTCTCTTTTTCCTCCCCCCTGGTTCTGGAATGCTGCCGAAGAGCATCTGTCTGAGCAGCACTGGCACTGTGGCGCGACAGGGTCTCGAAACACAGTGCGTGGTCAGTGAGCTTCTTTGTAATCGTCCAGTCGGGAGCGTCTCTGACTTTCAGGGGAAAGTCAGAGGACTGGAAAGTCAAAAAGGGTTCAATATAAAAAACAGCCCCGATGAAATTCTCAAACATTAGAAAATTTTCAGGATGTAAGAAATGCTTTTAATCTGTATTAATATTTTCTCATGCAGTATATTTACTGCGCTCTGAAAACTCCGTAAATATTTACTGTAAGGATTCAGTGGGAAGGATCTGGAAGACAGGAAAGCCACTACTGAAATTAGTCACAGAGTTTCCTTTCTGCACAACAGCACCTGTTCAAGCGAACAGCACCTTACCAGCGTGGGGCTGGCTTTGTTCACTATCATTTGATCAAAATGGGTGATAAAATGCAGGTAGTTGTACACAAAGTAAACAGGAAACAAAAACAAAACTCCCTAATTAAAAACAAAAAAGAAAGGAAAGAAAAAGAAAGAATCAAGAATATTTAGAAGTGGTTATAAAACAAAATAATGTATTAAAATGCGAGGGAACAGTATAGACCAGAGCTGTTAAGGTAAGGTTTGGTTGTTGGCATTTCAATTCTTCAGGCTTCTGGTCATTGTTACCAGTCGTAGTATAAATTCGCTGGAGTAGTGGTGTGGCATTAAGACTTGGAATGGTCAAAATTCTTCAGGTTCACAAAGCTGAGTGTTGTTTAAAAAATGGAATTTCTAGGAGGAAAAAAAGAGAGAAAAGACTTAAATATTCCCAAGACAGAGGACTGAAAAACAATGTAAGTAATGTGCCATCCAATTCCACATCAAATAACCAACAGTTACCATTTGCCTCGTTCTACAGTAAATAGCATGTTGACCAGAAGATAAGCATGAAAGTCTATTCCACCCCCGGGGCCTTACAATATGTGGAGAACTGACAAGCACTAGAAACATCTGGCAAGTAAGAACACACACAAAGAGAGGTAATTATAAAACAGAGGTAACTCATACATTAACAATCCAAAACAGAGAAACCAATGTAGGCTTTAACGTTAGACTGAAGGAAGGAGGAAAAACAAAATCCATTCTGACTTCTTTGAAATGAACAGAAAAGGGGCTGCAGGTGAGGAGGAGAGGCCAGGAAGTGAGACAGTGCAAGCTGTTAGTGGGGGTATACAGACTATGGGGGGCGGACAGCAAGACTGAGTGAGGAACAGGAGAGTGAGGAAATGGGCATTACTGGAGAGAAGTAATAATAGGGTGAGGAATGGAAGGTCGGGTAAAAAATATTAGGTCTACTCTTTAATACCAGACTGAGGAGTGCAAACTTGATCTAACAGACAAATAAAGGACTGAAGTCAGAAAGAGCATTCAGACAAAAGACCAGCTGTCCGTTTACTGCAATCATTCTGAGGTACAGTGCAGGAGGCAGAAGACAGGTCAGAGAGCCAGGAGTGGCGAGTCCACAAAGCACATAAGAAGCCCAAGGAGAGGAAGAGGCTGGTTTTGAGGAAGTCTTGACATGGCCTGATTTATGTTCTGAAAACATGGCTACAGCTTTAGTCTGATGAAGAGGCTAAGCGTGGGGAGGAGAGAGACAGGAGGGCCAGGCAGGACGGCTAGGTGATGAGGACTCAGGCTTGAGCGAAACCCTGTGCAAGAGCAGATGGGGAGGCACCCTGTAGGAGAACCGTCAGAGGGTGGGGAAGAGCAGAGCAAGAAAGTACCAGGGAGCACAATCAGGTTTGGAGCCTGGGACCTCAGGACAGGCGTAAAACCCAGAGGAGTCTTAGGACCAGGGATGTGGATTTGCAGGCTGGCGCAGAGGGTGAGTGAAACTCACAGATGAACTAGTCTTTGCGGGTGTAAGGAAAAATGAGAGACATGAGCCCTGGGGGTGGGGGTGGGGGGCGGGTGGGCAAGCCCGCAATTGGAGGGAGGGAGGGAAGAGAGAGGACTAAAATGGAAGTGGACAGGGAGGCAGACAAAAAAATACGATAGTGCATTATCCCAGGGAGAGAAAAGGGTTTTGAGAAGGTAATTTTTCACTGTTTAGTTGAAGTTTTGGCATATGGCAGATGATTATAGAAGACACAGTGGAGAGTGATAATTAAGGTCCTTTCCAAGAGACACTGGCCCCAGAATCAATCAGAATGCACATTCTTTTGGTTAGATAAAATTAAGTCTTGTTTGCATAGAAAAACTCCCCACCGTTGAGATCTATCACAGATATTATTTTAGCCTCTTCATTATACAGGATACATTGATTAATCAAATTCATTGTCTCTCACCTGTTGTCTGCTTTAGGCTATTTTGTTACTCATTAGGACTTCTGCTTGATTCTAGGCAGGGTGGGGGAGGGGAATCAATGGAGAAAAAGAAAAAGTTGCCTTTTTTTAGGATAGTAATTATGAACAGAAACTTGGGGATGGTGATGGGGCTGCATAAAACTGCCAATCAAATTGGATTTGGGAGTTAGCCATGACCTTAGTCACGGATCTATTCTTGCTCTTTGTGGGCTGACTGCTCGGTTCTCTTTGCTCAGGGAATACGCATCATTTGTTGAACAGAGATGCCACGTACACCCAGCTTCCTTTATAGAAAAGGAACCTCTCATGTTACCTGTGCCTGGAAACCCAGAGAAAGAATGAGGTTTAGGATTCTATTCTCTATTTTCTCTAGATTCCATGTCACGTTATTTCACTGAATCTGTTTTCACCAAAAATAAAAATTTCAATTTAGAAAAGAAAGCTAAAATTAAACTTGTTTCCAAGTCATTAGCAGACAAGTAAACAGGAATTAGGAGTGTGTAGGAACTGAATGAGAGATCTTGATTTCAAAGAGCTTCAACATTTATTGAAATATATGTGGAGAAAAAGACATAGTTACCCATGTAAACTCAAATGTCATTTACTTTCATTTATTCGCAATCAAACCACTAGAAAGAAAGAAACCAATTTCCTTCTCTGGTAATAAGTATTACAAATGACAACCTTAACACACTCTTAGAATTCCAAACAGTTTTCAGAGTGAAAGAAAATTACGTTTATTGTAATTTTAATGGTAGCCGCATTTTCCCCCCCTCATTCAAGTGCATTTTTTTCCTTGCTCTTTAAGAAGCAGTAAATCAAGTGTAACTCTGAGCTAATTAGATATTCAATATTTTAGAACATCCCAAATCCTCATGTTCTGGATGAATAGGGAATAATTTATTGTAGGAGGTTTATAATTGACACATCCCCCTCTCTTCTGACTGCTTTCTGTACTTAAACACATATAGAAATATATTCCTATAAGTAGTAAACATCCAAGCTTTTGAGTCAGGAAGGAGAAAAGATAAGGATGGAATCCCCAATGCCATTGGTACACAAGCATCAGATACTTACATTTTTCTGTCTGGCATGTATCTGTGAGAAAAATGAAAATAATACCAAAACCTTCATATTTGGCTTTAAAAAAAAAACAGATAATGATTTACCGCCCATTCCAATCAAATTGAAGACTATGCACTGGTTCTTCATGTAAGAACTTCATGCAAGAACTTGTTTTTTTGTTTTTTTTAAAGCCTGAATTCCACCTCATATTCACAATAGTCTAAACATATTTTTTTGTCAGTACAAACGGACACGCATAACTACTGGCTTTTTCCTTTGGGCAACATCATGATGTTCACCTTGAGTCTGGATAAGATCACAGGTTTGAAGTGTGTGGATTCTACGTTGGGTATTAGAATTTTGGTCAAGTAAACAAAAACAGAAGCCCAAACCACTGTTTTCCCTGCCTTGGTTCCACCCCTAGACTACATACAATGTCAGTGAACATTTCTAACTCCTACAGCCCCATTCCCTAGCCTCTGTCCCCCTCTTTTGGCCAAAGTGGGAATAGGTCAGCGTGGCAGTCTCAGCCAATCCCAGCTCTGACTCTAGATCTAAATGCCTCGAGGACACATGCCTGTTGCCTACTTTGCCTTAAGTCCGCACAGAGGGTTCCAGAACACTCGGATCTATCTTAGTGTGCTTGTGGAGCAGCGGGGAATCACATTCAAGCACAGAGGTTCCATGACTTCATTGGAAAAGCACAGCTTCAGAGTTTCCAGAGACAGGGCTCAGCCTGGGGCTCAAGCTTGAGCACGCTCTTCTCCAGAAACTGATTCGGTAAACTGCAAATGTGCACCCATAAAAAAGCATTTGACCCAAACCACTAGAAATACTGCCTGTAATACTTACCAAGTGGTAAAGCACTTATCCAGAGAGGAGTCTCAACAAAAATGCAAAAATACGGTTTTTATCCAAAAATAATTATAAGAAACCATAACATTTGTCTTTGGATTAAGTAAGATTCAATTACCGTAGGGCAGCAGTACAGCCAGGGATCTTGAAAATATGAATATTTATGTGAGAGACAATCCAACTCTCTCCTAAATAAAAATGAGATCCATGCACTCAAGTGTTCAGTTTTAAATACAATATTTTATGGTTATGGACATCAGTTATTCCTAATGCGAAGCTTTCTTCCTTGAGTCTCCAATTTGCATATTTGATTTTCATTTTTAAAATAATTTTCATTGTAAGATAGGAGTCCTAGAGTCAAAAATGCAAGTAGGATAAATTTCTATTTGGGGGGGGGCTGGGTAGCTCAGTCGGTTAGCCATCTGCCTTCTTATCAGGTCATAATGTCAGGGTCCTGGGATCAGAGCCCTGCATCCGGCTTCCATGCTTAGTGGGGAGCCTGCTTCTCCTCTGCCCCTCCCCCTCCTCATGCACGTGTGTGCTTTCTCAAATAATAAAATCTTTAAAAAGAATTTCTATTTGGTTAACCCAGGAAAGTCCATTCTTACAGTGTTTGGAGCATCACTACAGTATAGACCCATCGGTTCTCAGTGTGCTCTGCCAACCCTGAGGGTCATGGAGACTCTTTTCAGGGGGTTGTGAAGCCAAAGGTATTTCATGTAAAAAAAAAAAAGAGATCTCATAATCACACTAAGACATTAATTGCCCCTTTTCAGGGCGTGGACATTTTCACTGATAGTGCACCAACAAGGGGGAGCACACCTGTTAGCATCTTGGCACAGGTCAAGGCGGTGGCACCAAATTGTACCAGAAGTCACTGGACTTGTTGCCACCACACACTTTCAGTGAAATAAGAAACAAAGACAGCAAGCCAGCCTCACTTAAGGATGTCCTGGATGAAACACAGAAAATTACTGTCTTACATCTCAACCACTGAGTTCGTGTCTTTTAAACTTTCTGGGTAATGAAATGGAAAGTGGGCACCGCATACTCCTGCTGCATACTTAAGTACAACGGATGGCTAGAGAAGAAAGGAACGCTCAGAACTGTGAACTCAAGAAGCTGCCTTTTCATAAACACCTTCTTTATTCGAGAATTACTGACGGACAAACTGTTATTCTATTTGGCAGGCATTTTCTTGACAACGAGGCGAGCCTGGCATTTCAAGGAAAACAACTGACAATAGACTTGTGGCCATTGATAAAATTCAAGGTTTTAGGTGAAAACTAGAATCTCTGAAGACTGTATTCTGGCCACCATGAGCTTGATAACTTCCTGGTATTTTTTTTTTTTCTTCAAAGATTTTATTTGAGAGGGAGAGCGCATGCGTGGGTGTGCATGCAAAATCGAGCCACAGGAGGGGCAGAGGGAGAGAAGAGAGAAAATGCTTGAGCAGATTCCATACTGAGCATGGAGCCCAATGTGGGGCTCGATCCCATGACCCCGAGATCATGACCTGAGCCAAAATTAAGAGTCGGACGCTTGTCTGAGCAACCCAGGTGCCCCAATAGCTTCCTAATAAAGACTCTCCCTAGGAGCTCAGTGACAACCAGTGATCTGTCTCTATCACTTTGCCTTTTCCAGGATTTCATATCATTGCAACCACACAGTACATGTAGCCTTTTCTGACAGGCTTCTTTCACTGATCATTTTGAACTATTTTAATAAATATTTTTAATTTGTTCTCTTTCATTTATAATATAGTAAATTTCAATAGATATAATTTTTATTTATACTAGGGTAACTTTTGATACATATAATTCACAGCAATGAGAGCTTTTTGGGTCCTTCAGCAATATTTAAGAGTGTAAAGTGTTCCTGAGACAAAGAAGCTTGGGAACTGCTTGTGTCGAATCTGCTAACCCTAAACTATCACCTCTTTTCCTTCTTTCACACAGATTTGTGTGTCTGCTGAACTCAGAGGGAAACATTAAACCTAGTGTTTTCTTCCTTTTTGGCCAAATGAAAGACACCACCTGTGCAACAAACAGTTCAGGGAGGTAATTTTGCATTGTTGGTTTTTCCGGAACATACTCATGCTGTTATGGTGTCCCTCTGGTCTCAAGAGTCTCTCATGTGAGTCCCGTCCCACACGCAGGTCTTGGAACGAGGTTCCCGCCGCCCCTACCTCGGCCTCCTCTGAGTGCCAACTATACTGTGCTCAATAACACACACACTCACACAATTTCACGTCAGAGACAAAAGTTCAGTTCAGAGTTTGCTAGAATCACACCAAGTTAGTTAAGTATTTTTGCTTTCAAGAGTCAATTTGAGATGTTTTCCCCCAAATTTCCATTTGTTTTTAAAAAACAAACAAAAACTACCTACCTTTTATGCAACTGTAGTTCCTTCCCTTTCAGAGGAGAGGGGAGAAGAACCTCCCTTCCCTCCCGCCCCGTGAGGGTCAAAGCTCTCTTAAGCTTTTAAGCCAATTACACTCCCTTACCTTTGAGGAGAAGGTGAGCCATCAGTCACACCAGGCCAATTAACTGGGGTTTCTTTAAAGTAAATTTTCTATTAGAATCTTTATACTTGGCACCTTCAAGTCCCTCTACTTAAAGAATTACTACCACACAGCAATTGCAGAATATTCTGTCAAACGAAAACATCAATTTTACCTCATTTTTAAACATGATTATTTTATTTATTTATTTTTTTAAAGATCTATTTATCTAAGAGAGAGATTACAAGTAGGCAGAAAGACAGGCAGAGAGAGAGGAGGAAGCAGGCTCCCCCCCGCTGAGCAGAGAGCCCGATGCGGGCCTCGATCCCAGGACCCTGAGATCATGACCTGAGCCAAAGGCAGAGGCTTTAACCCACTGAGCCACCCAGGAGTCCAAACATGATTATTTTATATTATGGTTTTACTTGTTCACTTAGCTTTATGTCATAGCTGCAACTTCAAAGACATTTAGTACAGAATTCATTTTTCTAAAATGAGTTGTACTTCAACTACATTGGTGGGAGTCTGTTATTTGAAAGATTTCCATCTTGCAGCCTTCTGCAAAGCGGTGTGTATTCGTGGATTTGGGGGATTCAGGCTGACTATGGGGCAGTCCAGCTCTGCCACTCGCCAGCTGTGTGACCTGGGTGAGGGACTTACCCTCTCTAGGCCATGTCCTCAACTACACCTTGGATGACTGTAAGAACTAACTGAAATAATAAATTGCGAAGTTCTCAAAACTGGGCATACAGTAGGCATTCAGTGAATGTTAGCTAATATGATTTTTATAGATTTTCATTTACGATATTTCAAATTTTGCCCGGTTTGCTTCCAAATTAAGTTTAGTCCTACTCTTTTTCAAGATACAGGTGTCAGTTTCCCCATTAATAATTGCCTGAACCAGTGTAATGGTTTCCTTACAGGGTACTTCATCTAAACTAGCACGCTTTCGATCAATCCTACACTCTACTGCTGAATCAGTCTTCCTGAAGGACAGAGCTGAAAAGGTCCTTCCCCTACTCCAATACCCTGTATAGGTGACCTAGAGCAAAGTCCAACCTAAGGTACTGACACGGAAGGTCATACCCTCTGCAGTATGCCTTTGACAAGACTTTCCAGCTCTGCTGGGCACTCGACACACAGCCACATGCAGGAGCTGTGCTTCCTGACACCCTGTCCCACTGCTTTTCCACATACTTCTTCCTCTCTGCTCACCTCCATACGTTCAAATCCCCTCCCAGCACTCTGCAGAGAGAGGCTTCCCTGATACCTTTCTGGGGAGGTCTCAGGTTTACCAATCAGAAACTATTTCTTCGGTCAACTTTCACAGCCCTTTATCAAGGCTTCCCCTAAAACACTACTTTTTACTCTCTCTGTTATTTGCATTCGGGTTCTTATGGGTTGACCTCTTCCTCACGACAACTATCGTAGTGCTCCAAGCATGGTGTTGTCACAATAGTATACACCGATGAATCTATGGATGGATGCAATAGGGACTGACGTGCAAAGGCAAGTACGAAGAGCAGGGGCTTGGGCGGGGAAAAAACAGAATTGTATTTCATTGCCAGGAAGAAAGCACTGCTGCCTATCTTCCCCATGACTTACACCTACTGATTGAAGTGGAAAGTTTGTGGTTTCATTTTTCTGTTCTTTTGTTAAATAACTACATCTATCATATCCTGGGAGGACTCTGCCTTCTTTTTTAAAATGGTTTTCCCAAATCTCTGAGAGCTCAGACAAAGGTTTCTATGTGTAGTTAATATTTGGCCCTAAAGCTAGCATAAGGTCTTCTGGTTCATTCTGCTAGGTTTAAATCTCTTGGGAACTTGATATAAGAGAGCATTTTACAAAATCTTAAAGCTTCTTTTAAGTAACAAATTGACTAGAATAAGGTTACACTCAGTATTCTAGCTAAGCCTGTATCAATCTGAGGTTCATAAGAGATGAGAAAACATTTCTCTGTAGCATCAAACAAAAGTTACACTTAAAAAAACAGTATCAAAACTGTTTCTTTTAGGAAAAAAAAATCTTTGAAACCATATATGAACAGAACTCACTCAACATTTGAGCTTTCCTTCAATAGGAAGCTTAGTGGAACTCAAAAAAATTCATCTCTAGACCCAAATCTCTAGCTTATTATTAGTCTACACTTTTTCCCTAACATCTTCAAACCCAGTATGTTATATTCCACTTATAGCACATCTCAATTTGGAAGGGCCATATTTCAAATAGCCACAGGTGAGGACTGGCTCTCATACCCGACAAGTCTAGACACATACTTGCTCTAAGGCTAATGAAATTATTTTGATGCATGGGAGTTAAATAAATGTAAGGCCAACAGGTCCTCCAATGTAATCCTCACAGAGTCAGGAATATCTTAAACACACACACTACTTGGTTACCGTAGCAAAATTCCCTCCCAATGCCACCCACAAATTTACACATTTAGAAAATAGTAGCGGGGATGACTGACTTTTGAGGTTCTTCAGACAGGTGAAACTCTTCTTAGCTCTGCACATGGATGGCATTTAGGATGCCAATTACTTTATTCTCTAGGATTCTACTTCCTCATTTAAAAGGGCTTGGGGGGCGGTTAGAGAAGAGGCTCTAATTTTAAACTGTTTATAATAAAATATTCTTCTGATTCTCATACTCCTCCATATGCCCTCATCCAGTCTAGGGTATAATAAAGTCACGATCACCACCCCCACCCCCTCAGAGGCCAGGCGGGTGAACATGTGAGCAGGGAGACGGGGTACCCGGGGCTGCAACGCAAGGAGACACAGGTGGCTTGGAGGGCTCTTCCCTCGAAGGAGGGCAGTGCCGCAGCCACACCAGAGTGCAGGCTCAATGCCGCCAGAGCTTCTGATATGCCTAAAATTGCTCAGTGTCTTCTCATTTTAGGCACTGTTCATTAACTTGAATTCTAAAGACTGGTTGTGCCAAAGAAACAAAACTCTGCACGTGACTTTCATTCCTCCAATCTGTTGATTTTGTCTCCCCGTCTCCCTCCCTCCCCCACCTTGGTGCTATTTTTAATTCTCAATAATAATGAAAAGCTAGAGAAAATAAGCCACACTTGGGATGAAGGGGTTAATGACCTTAATAAATCTGTCAGAGATAAGATAATAAACACTTGAATAGAAAAATGGGAAAGAACTGACAATTTAGAAGAAATAAAATTGTACATGTGTGTTGTGTTTTAGCTTCACTAGCAATGAAAACAAAATGCTCTTTCTTCACAATTAAAAAAGGAGAGGGAAAAAAATTAAAACAAAAATAAAAAATAAAAAAGGAGGGGGAGGGAAACAAATGCTGTTTCCTCGCCAGATGGGCAAAGATTATTCCTCACCTTATGCTAAATGTTTTGTAATCTTTAATGTCAGCAAAAGTGTGGGGCAACAGGGATGTTCATACAATGCAACTTCTTTAAACTTCTCAGGAGGCAATATCTGCCCTAGAATATGACGAAATTCGTGCCCCTAAAATGTACACACGCGTATGAGCTTTGAAGCTGCGTGCTGAACTGTGAGAATGGAGGAATAACCTAAATGCCCGGTAACAGGTGTCACGTGAATCCTCACGTGTCTGTTCAATGGCTGATGAAAAATGAAGAGAAGCTGCCGAGAAAGGTTACCTCCAATGTACTGTTAGGGGGAGAAGAAAACAGGCTACAGCACAGAATCAACAGTACCAGCCTCCATCTACAGAGGCGGGCGTGGGCGTGTATGTGTTCACACATATATACACTGTGAAAAGGGATTATCTAACTCTAGGAGCAGAGGAATTATGGCTCATTTACATTTTCTGCTAGCTCTCCCTTTTTAAAAATTATAATCGCTTCTGTTATTACCAGGGAAAAAACCCCCAATAACAGTTCCGTTTGCAAAAACAAGAGTCAATAATAATCCTGTCCAAGGGGAAACCCTGGGGAATTAGTGACTCCCGTGCAAGCGAATGCACAATAGTGGCCTCCAGCACCTCTTCTGTTGGGTAGTTCAAATATATTGGGACCGACTCATGGAAAGCACCAGTCAGATTTATAAACGTGAAGCAGAACATTCCACAGCATTCCAAAGTGAAAACTGGCTGTGTCTGACAGCCACTAAATCTGAAATGGCTTTTTGTGCCTATGGATAAATCTACATTTTAGGTTTGATTAATCTACACTGAAAACAAATGCTAATTTTAGATATGAAACTAGTACAACTAGGCAAAGAGAATAAAATAAAAATGCAACATGTGTGATATGCCTGAAAAACTCCTGGCTCCTGAACCGGAAGTGGTCCTCTGGAAGTCCACAGGCTGCTGCTTTTCCCTCAAAGACAAGGTGAGGCTCATCAGGGCCCACACGTGGACGAGCAGCTCGTGATGAGTGAGAACTCAGTTCAGCCAATGTGGCTCTTTTCTCCTGCGAAGTCAGTTAGACAGCAAATGCTAATTTCCTGTTTGGCTCTCGAGTTCATCTTGAAACTCTGAATATATCACCCTGACTCGGAAATGTTAGCTTTAAAACAATATTATCTTATTTAGAAATTGGTATTCATGGATGCAGGACAGCACAGAGAGCTTCCTGAAAGTACTCTCCGTGTAAAAGCCCCATTTCCTCAACCCATGACAGGGCTCCATCCCCACTACCTACCTGACGCAGTTCTGACCAAGTCCCAGGCTGATTCTGTACCCACAGTTCCAGAGGACGTGTTCACTTGATTTAACACTCAATACTTAATTACTCTCTCCTTCTTGGAGTTTTTGTCTTTTGCAACTTTTGTGACAGCCTTTCCTCCCCGTTTTCTTCCTATTTTCCCATTTCACCTCCGACACCCACTCCTGTATCTCCTCTGACCTGGACCAGGGTAACATCACTCAAACCAAAGGTTTCCTCACTAGATGACACATTCAGATGACCTTCAAACCTCTGCCTTCGGCTCTGAAGCCTGTTGTGATCTCTCGCAAAGTTTTTGGCGACCTCCTGGACCTCTCCATGTAGACATTTCACGTGAACCCCAAACTCAACATCTCTGGGGAAGGATATTTTATTCTTAGGAGCAAAAATGGCTCCTATAACTGACTCAATATGCTCCAACATGCCTTGGAAACAAACTCTTCTATAAATTCTATTATCCTCAGTTCACAGATGGCAGAACTGAGGAATAGAAACGTGAAGAACTTGGCAGGTCACATACTACGAAATAGATTTGAACCCAGCAGATCTGCAATGCTGCATTTCCTCTTAACACTCAGACTATCTGGTAACTTTCCAAATAACGATGCCGTGTGCGTGTGCGCAAGAGAGGCCCTTATAGATTCACTTCCAAACTTCCTCCATAATGCCCGTGGCAGGTGTGCTCTACTGTAGTACCAAGAACAACAAAAAAAACCACTTTTGCTTTAAGACAGCTAAGCTGAGAAGACTGGCCATATAGCGCATGACCTGTGACAACTAACACCTGTATCCCAGGACTTAAATTACAGCTCCCACCATCCACTCATTTGCTCATGCCAGAAGCCTGGGCTTCTCCCCTGCTCTGCCAGCTTCCCAAATCACTAACTTCCATATCCTCATGCCAACAGTCACCGAGTCACCGATTATCATCTCTCAAATACATGAGATGTACGCACCCCTTCACTTCTCCAAATAGAGCTTAACCTCTTTAGCTTGGCTCGTAAGACTCTTTATGGTCAGGCCTCTGCCTCTCTGGCCCCTCACCTCCCATTGCTCTCCCCCTACACGTGTCCTGCAGCCCAGCCATGCCTGATTCCGTACCATTCTTGGAGTATGAGGTTCAGAGTACCAGCTCTTGCCTGCAATGCCCCCTTCCGTACCTTTCTTGCCTGAACTATTCCTACTCCCCTGGAAGCTCAGGTGAGAAGCCATCTGACACTCCATCCTAAAGTAGAGATTGTGCCTTTCAGTTTCCACCAAATGCAGCTCAGAACACATCCTCGAACCAGAGACTCTATCCTGCCATCCTGATTTACTGTTGAGTGCAGACCTTGTTTGGTTTGAACCTTCACGGTAAACAGATGACACCCAATGGGCATTCCGTATATACTGGTGTAATCGACAACAACAAGAGTAAAATACGTGAGCGGATGAGATGCTGCTCCTCCATCAGTTCTTCCTTTGGCTGCTCACTGCTTTCGGCTGAAAAGGAGGCATTGTTTGCTTTTTATCCTACACATCGGTGAGGACTCCAGGAGTCACCGGGACTTGTTTGAAGTCTGGGTTCAGAGAGGGGACGGAGCCAACTGAAGCAAAGTCGCCAGCTCCCCCTCCTGGGGCTCGTTCTTTCTGAGGCCCCACAGCCCAAACCAGCAAGCAGGACTCTTCTTCCTCATGGGGACTCTTAGGGAACACCATCCCAGCGGCGACAGGGCCACCGACATGTTGTGTCTCTCTGAGGGCTCGTAAACATGCATTCAGGATAAACTGGGGCGGGAGGAGTCCTTCACAGAACACAGAAAAAAACAGCCACAAAGCTTTAGTCAGGTCGTCCTCTGAAGTGTGCTCCCTCTCTCGCGGGCTCTGTGTGCCGCTCCTCCCGGCCTCCCAGCGGCCGGCACTCGGGATCGGCCCTCTGCGGGCTCTGCTCCCACCATCTCTCCGTGCGCCCCCCTCGCCCCCATTCAGTGCTTCACCCGAAGCTCAGAGCTCCTGCAAAGGAGCAGGCCGGGGCAGGGGGAGAGCTTCTCGTGTCCGAGACAGGCAGACGGGGCGGCTCCGTCTCCAGTAGGTGTCCTTCAGTTCCGGCAGTCAGCGACGGTGCCGCACGTGCCCTGGCCCGCCCGCTGCCTCGGGGGGATGCCGGCCGGGCGGCCGGGGGTAGCGGTGCACGCCCTGGTCCCCCAGCTCCGACAGCTGCCGGCGCAGGAAAGTCTGCGAGAGCGGGCCGCAGCCAGCAGGAGGCCCGGTGCTACAGGGACTCAGGCTCGGTAACTCCGCTTCATCCTGCAGATCTCAGCCCAAACTCGCTCTCTCAAAGGGAAGCCTGAATTCACAGCAGTGTAAGTCTGTTTGGTTCTCTCCTATCACATTATTTCCTTCAGAACATTTATCACATTTGCAATTTCATTTTGTTTCTTAATATTTGCACTGCTCCTCCGCAGCGGATCCTTTCCCGACGAAGGGGACCCTGTCTGGTTTGCTAGTCTGACCAGTTGAGTCCTCAGTGCCCAGCTCTACCCTAGCACACTTGGTTCTCGGATTTTTTGGAACGGATGAATGAATCTTCCCAAATTTATCTAGTGTGCTGACCTCACATGTGAATTTACATTTTAACTGCCTAAGTCTGTTAAACAGGGCTGCCTATAAAAGACGTCCTCTGAGACAGGCAAACTTCAAAGGCTGTGAGAGTGTGTGTGTGTGTGTGTGTGTGTGTACACACATGCCCACTGCAAAAACGAGTACAGGCTGCTAGGAACAACGGATATAACTAACTCACTTTAAAACTTATTAAAATGCCACAAATGAAAGTGGGGTATTGGTAATGCTCACACTGGTCACTAATTTTTGTCTTGTGTTCCTGATTAATTCAGGAGAAATACCCAATACTTTTATATTTATGTAACACTAAATTTTCTCATTCATTACATTATATTCTTTTTTTTCCTTAATTTACTTGACAGAGAGAGAGAGAGAGATTACAAGTAGACAGAGAGGCAGGCAGAGAGAGGAGGAAGCAGGCTCCCCACTGAGCAGAGAGCCCGATTCGGGGCTCGATCCCAGGACCCTGGGTTCATGACCTGAACTGAAGGAAGAGGCTTTAACCCACTGAGTCACCCAGGCGCCCACCTTATTATATTCTTATAATAGGTCCTATGAATTGGGGAAGGTGGATTGGACCAGCCCTGCTGACTTGCCCAATGTCACATAGTTTGAGATCCAGCAAGATTAAAATAGAGCACTTGATCTTCTGATGGTTAACTAAGAGAGTGCACTTGCACATAACAGAGCACATTATTCAGTTAAATGGATATTTTGCTTATGCTCAAATTTTAAATGATTTCTGCTTGTAGGCCTTTTGTACACCCTGTGTTGAAAACAGCATCTAACATATAAAGAGTAAGGTTGCTAGATAAAAGATGAATATTAAAAAGTCATTTGTATCCTCCTATACCAGCAACAGCTAGAAAAGATTTATAAGACCTCTTTTGGGCAAAAAATTATACAATTTTATTGGAGGGACATTAAAAAACACCTTATATAAATGGAGAGAGAGATTTTGTTTGTGGAAAAGAATATTTAACATCATAAAGATGTAATTTTCACCATAGTGAGCTACAAACTAGATGCAGTTCTAATTAAAATACCACAAGGTTATCTTAGAACCCAACAATCTGATTCTGAAATTTATATGGAACAGAAGGAGCCCAGAATAGACAAGACACTCCTGAAGAAAAAAAACACAGCTGGGGAGACCATCCTACCAGATAAAGACTCATTTTAAAGGTATAGTAATTTAGACGGTCTGGCTTTAGAGCAAGGACAGACACACGGACTAATGGAAATTAAAGTGCCCAGAAAGCCCCCCGACACATATAAGAAACTGGACATATGACCTATAAATTACAGGGGAGAGGATGAGCTCTTCAGTAAATGGGGCTGGACCACTGGCTACTTTTCAAAGAAACAAATGATCACTGTTTTTCACCACACAGAAAAACTAGTTTCTTATGGATTAAGAATGGATCTATGAAAGGCAACACTGAAATACCTGGATTGATAGTATCCTCACACCTCAGGGTAATGGAAAGAGCATAAGCCATAAAGGAAAGCGTGATAATTAAACTATATAAGCTTCCATTAATAACTACATTCAATATACCAACAACTATATTGACCTATATTGAGAATAAAAGACAAACCACAAACCTGAAGACATTCACAACACATAAAAGTTAACGAAGGACTAGTATGCAGAATGTATCAAGATGAGTAAGAACAAGAAAGTCAGAGGTCATTTCATATCATTCAGCATAAATTAAAAACAGACAGGAGGTGTTGCAACGGGGGGAGCCATCACTTCCTGTGACGGAAAAGCACTTGGCCTTACCACAAGCTGGAAGATGTGTATTCTGTGGCCAGCCCTGCCTGTGGGCTGTCTATTAATGAATCAGTGTACGGATCATTTTAAAAACAAAAAAGCAATCTTGGTATATATGCTACGCAATAAAACCTACCTTTTAAATACATACATAATTCTGAACATTTCTCATTTCACTAAGAATTCTTCAGCATAACTTTTAACGGCTATATTTTAGTCATCACACGGAAGCAGCATTGAGGCATAACCAATCCCTACTGTGGGCCATTTAGACTTTTATGCGTACTAGCAAAAAATTTGAAACAATGTGAGAAATCCTCTTGAAAGCCTTTTTACACATCTCTGGTAACAGTGGTTTAAATGGTAGGCACACTTAATGTGGGTTTTGCCAAACTGTCCTCCAGGAAGTATTACTAGTTTATAAAGCAGCAGAAGAGTATCATTTTCTCTCTCACAACCTCCCCAACACAAGCTAAAAATACACACCTTGCCAGATTTGTAAGTGAAAACTTATACACTGAATTTTTAACTTGTATCAATTTAAGCCACAATGAGGCTGAACATTTTAAATTTATTGTTCACTTACCTTCTCTCTGGATTACTGAATTAATCCTTCGCCCATTTCTCTACTTAAGTGCTTGAATTTTTTGATGAGACAGAAGAGTTAGTCATAGATTCTTGATATTGACTCCTTCTCTGCCAGGTATCTTGAACTCTGTCATTTTATTCTTTGTTTTGATTTTACGTTTTTAAATTTTTAGGTAGCCAAAGCAATCTTTTCCTTTAGAGTTCATTCTCTGATATACAATTTTTCGTGTATATTTAAGGGAATTAACTCATCTCCCTTTTGTGCCCCCTATAGCCACAAATGCCTCATCTAAATGAAGGCAGTACACCTTCCTCAAAAGGTCACTGTAAACGTTAATAAGGAGAACGTAGCTTAATGATGACTGTGAATGGCAAGAATGAGCCCTTATTCTACTCTAGACCTGGGGCCCTCCTTCTCAATGAAGTGGTGGGAGGTGGCAATAAAGCACGCTTGAGTTTAACATTAAAAGAAAGAAGAAGAAGAAGAACATACACGGATGTACTTGGTAAGTAGTAAAACCACAGAGAAAAGTCAATTATTAGCAGTTCTCAAAACATGGTGGTCACTAACATCACATGCCCATCGGTCAACAGAGTTGATAATTTTGTGCAGGGAACGTGAGCAGAGGAACGCGGGCTAATGAAGCCTGAGGACTCAAAGGGGCGCAGGACAGACACCGTGACGGAGACGTCCAGTTTACGGCCCGGCAGGGCGAGGCGCGAAGAGCCGGGACAGAGGCCCCAGGTGCTACGACTCTCTTACCTTACTTACTCCTCCCCTTCCTCCAGCTCCGTCTCCTTGTGCACCACCACTCTGGTGACCGACATGTCCGGGTGCTGCTCTCGGGCTTCCCGGATGGCCTGGGCCAGCGCCTGCCGGGGTCGGGAGAGAGCGCCGTGAGCAGGTGACGGGGGGCAGGGGGGGACGGGGG
>LNAC01000373.1:988086-1125514 GCA_002007465.1 Ailurus styani | reverse complement strand
GGAACAGGGGGGACGGGGGGACAGGCTGCTTCGCGGGACACTGAAACATGTGGACGCCGCTCGTGGTTTTATTGCTTTGAGGAAGCAGGGATTTGAAATGGGCTCAGGCTCATTATAGAAAAGCTTCTCACTTCCCCCAGTTGCCATCTTCCAGTCTTTTCAAATAACAGTGTGTGTAGAGGAAACGTGCAGACTCTGAATCCCAGCCCTGTACTCGCCGTGAGACTTGGAGAACAACCTCCTCCGACCTTCGAATTCTCACCTGTAACCCGGGACTAATGCCGAGGCTATGGGATCGTTTGAAGGCTCGCCCTACAGATGGGAGGGATGAAGTCACATCCCTCACAGGCACAGCGCCTGTCCCACACACTCACAGGGGACTTGCCATCACCGCGCTGCCTCAGACCTCAGGACCGGGCCCTGCTCATCCCTGCCCTCGTGCGCTCTCACTAGGTGTGAGGTAAGGTGTGTGCTGAGCTGCTGCAGGAGAAAGAGCCATAAGCTTCTAGGGCCCAGACCAATAAAAACAGCAGCAGCAACGGGGACACACAATCAGCAAAATGACGGGAGAGAGACGACCCTTTAGCAAGCGCAGGTCTCTATTTTACAGTCAAAACCACTGCAGGTGCAAAGGGCAACAGGTCGCGCTCAAGGCCGTCCTGCTGCTAGGCTGCGGGGCAGGAGCAGGACCCGGGCTCCCCTCCACGGCCTCGTGGGCTCTTCCCAGGCCAGACGGTCAGGAAGCAAAGTTTCTTTGTATTTTATCGGAAAGTAAACTACGTACGAGTGTTGTGACAAAGTGGAAAGATGCTATTTTTTCTGAGGGGAAAGATGTTTCAAGATGTCTCGGGGAGAAAGCGAAACACCATAGAACATCACTCAAAATCCAGGAAAGATGTCTAGAATGAAAAGGAAAGTCTTTAAGGAAAGACAGCACCAGATCTTGTGCGGAAACTACGCATTTGAAAGCAGCAGCGTCACTTTTCCTGTTTCTCTGTCATCTGCCTAAGGGGCGACCACATTTCTCCTTTGCAGTACGTCTCCTGTCAGCTGAAAGGTTACGGAACAAAACCTGGAGCCTGAGTCCACACACACAAAAAGCTAAAGCTACGGAAAAAGAAACTGGTTTTATACCTAAAATTTTTACACAGAAGCTTGGAAGACACTTCGGGGTGCTTAAGTTTCCACGAGGGAACCAACTCTGCTCCCCGGTTAGAGCAGCACAGCTGGCTGTCAGGTGGTGGGAGCGGGTGGGCTGGAGGGCCGCAGGGGGTCGGGGGAAGGGCGGCGTCTTAGCCCCGTCCTAGGAGGTCCGAAAGTGTTTGCGGGGATCTGTGGTGGGGATGGGAGACAGTACAGCAGAGCGGCTCTGCATGTGTGCGTGTTCGGAGGGAACAGTCAAGACGGACTACTCCGCGTTGGTTTCTGGAAGCCAGTTTGGGAAAGGGGCAGCTCTGACACGAGCCAAAGGTAGCTACACACACCTTGTCAGATACTTCTTAATTCATGCTCATTACAAAGATCCGCCTACATTAAACCAGTACAAATGTCAAAGGGGAAATACAAATGATGCCCAAAGGAAGGGAACACATGTGAAACATGCTTTAATTAGCAGAAAAGTAGGGAAAACCAAAAACTGTTTAATCGTCCTCAAGCACATTTGAAACCCATTTACCATGAGTTACCATTATGATCATTCCATAATACCAGTATATGAAATTAAATACCGTGAAATGTTAATTTATGATGGTGACAGTAAAGATTCTGAGAAAATTATCACATCCTCCTGCCAAACTGAGAAGTTATTTCACCAGAAAGAAACAGACCCTCTGGGGAGTTATCGCAGTGTCCTACCACCCCGGTGTGGAGCGAAGCGTCAGGACACACACAGGGTGAACCCCTGCAAAGCGAGGGTCTCTAAAAGCACGATTCCCTTTTTCTTAGCTTGCTCCGAGGAAGGGTTTCTTTCCACTATTAAAATTCTTTTAATAGAGGGCAAGGAACTGAAAAGGGGGGTCAACGATATTCAAGTCACTACATGACTGGCTTCTGTTGTTGGCAGGGAAGTGATTTCCTTCTAAGTTTAAATGTGTCCACGGTCTCATTTACAGGCTGTGAGGAGCGAGGGAGCTTCTGACAGCATACCAGAAGCCACAAGTAAACGAACTCAAAAAAGTTGATGCATCTTATAATTAAACACGAAAAAGTTATGAAAACATTAAATATCTCTTCTGTCATTTGGGTATCTGCCCTCGGTTTGAAAACGGGCTGAAGCACCACATCACACAAACAAGGTCGTGTCCCTGCAGTCACAGGTAAGGCTGCGGGTTTTTTCCTAATCTAAGAGTCAGGAATATGTGTTATTTTGGTACTTATATCTCAAACTGTGCTTTCATTATTTGCTATTCAGAGGCAGTATTGTTACAACAGGCCAAAAGACAAGAGAATGCACGTAAAACCCAAGAGTAATCCTTGAAAGGAAAACACGGCATCAGAAAGCCAGAGAGTGCAAAGGTTCAGTGGAGAGACGAGGTGGGAGAAGATCCCGACTGTCACTTCCCATCATGCCAAAGAATGTGGGCTCCCGCCTCTCACACCATAGGAATTCAATAAGTGCTGGCTAAGCTAGAGTCCCAGAGGGAAAAAAGAACAGAGTTTGCTCCAACTTAGGTCAGAGGAGCTCAAAACTGTCCCAGCAGAGAAGAAATCGTCTATATGGGGAACTGGAGGCTTGGTTTCCACAGGGTCATTCATTTTCCCATGGCAAACAGACACAGGTACTAGTCAACTACTGGGAATCTCTATTACAAAGTCCAAGTTCGGAGTCAGGGCAACGCTTTAACCTCTGATAGCTCTCAAGGAATGAAAAGAAGGGTGCCTGGGTGGCTCAGTGGGTTAAAGCCTCTGCCTTCGGCTCAGGTCATGATCTCAGGGTCGTGGGATCGAGGCCCACATCAGGCTCTCTGCTCGGCAGAGAGCCTGCTTCCTCCTCTCTCTCTGCCTGCCTCTCTGCCTACTTGTGATCTCTCTCCCTCTCTGTCAAATAAATAAATAAAATCTTAAAAAGGAATGAAAAGAATACATCAGGAAAGACATAAGGAAAATCATGTTTACAGGGGTTTACAGAATGTAGTTTTCTTTTCAGGAAGAGAAGAAAATCTATTTCATTTTGGTCACGTAGAGTGAGTTTTTTTAAATGGGAAGTTCTGTTCCCTAACATTCTCTTTCCTGAGTTCAATGTTGTGTTTAAAGCTGGGTAGCTCTGATCTGTTCTTTTTTTTTTTTTTTAAAGATTTTATTTATTTATTTCACAGAGGGAGAGAGATCACAAGAAGGCAGAGAGGCAGGCAGAGAGAGGAGGAAGCAGGCTCCCCGCCGAGCAGAGAGCCCGATGCGGGCCTCAATCCCAGGACCCTGAGATCATGACCTGAGCCGAAGGCAGAGGCTTTAACCCACTGAGCCACCCAGGCGCCCACTCTCATCTGTTCTGACTCCCCAGCCGAGATGGTCAATTGAACGTTTCCTTTCCTTCAAGTTGTTATAAAAGAAAATAGCTTGGTTTCCTTTAAAGCAGAGTTAAATTAAAATCACAGAAAATGACAAAACAAAAAATTCACATCACTTGGGACTGCAGCCAAGTAGGAAAGCTACCGTCGGGCGCCTGGGTGGCTCAGTGAGTTGAGCGGCTGCTTTTGGCTCAGGTCATGACCCCAGAGTCCTGGGATGGAGCCCCTGCACCGGAGTTCCTTGGTCAGCAGGGAGCCTGCTTCTCCCTCTCCCACTCCCTCTCCCATCCCCCTGCTTGTGAGAACACGCTCTCTTAAATAAATCAAAACTCTTAAAAAAAATTAAATTAAATGAAAGCTACCCTCAAAGTCACCAGCAGTTCCACTCATCACCTGGTTGTTAAAGTCACGCATTCCGCTCAAGTTAACATCAGAATGGAAGCACAGTTCTTTTAAACATGTTTCTGAATCCATGTAAATTCTCTGCTTTGTAAGAGACGTCAGCTTTCCTTCTCCCACTCCTCAATAATAGTAATAATTAGGGGGAAAACACCTAAGGATAAAGAGCCCAGTTTTTCTAATGTTATTAAATAAATGTAAGTTCCTAAAAGTAGGCATAAGTCAAACTGGAAGCCAGACACTGGAAGCCAGTGTCATTAAACTGCCATTCATTTTTTAATCCATGACTTGCCTTTAAGTCAGGCCCACATGAATAACTAATGGTCACCAGGAATCCTCTCAATTATTTGGATTCAAAAGTGCACTTGAAGTCAATGGGAAATGAACAGCAATCCATGTTTCATGCCGGTTTGGTGTTAGGAAGGCTGAAAGCACAGGCTGTGTCTTGGTTGGGAAGTATTTTTATGCCACGCTTAGGACAGGGATTCATCCAGGAGGCACTGGAAGAAGGGGTCTGACCCGAGGATATGACGTGACGACACATGCCCAACTTAGAGACATGGTCACTTTCAGAAGCAGAACTTCAGGTCTTTACCTGGTCATGATCGATGTCTGCATCTCCCGTGATCACGATGCGTTTCTCAATTCTTGTTTCAGATATTCCACCTTTCACAGTCTAAAGGTTATAAAGAAAACAAAAGGAGGGAGACAATCATTAAAGCATGTGTATGCCTAATGAGAGGAAAGAAAAGGGAGCACATCTGGGCCTTCTGATCATTAGAGCAACACACACTGAGCGGAGAAGACAGACATTCCAGAAACTATGTTTAAGCTCAGCAGAGATTGCTATTGTTAAAGGTGTAGCATCCATAAGTCCTCCTCAACTGAAAGCAACTTTAAAACTAATTTATCAAGATTCAAGGGAAATTAAGATGAGACAGATGCATTTAATCCAAATAGTTCCGCTGGGACATTCCATTATGATTTCCCGGAGTTTCTTTACTCCCAATTGGCCCATTTGTTAAAAGAGGAAAGAAGAAACAATTCTTTGGTTTATGTAGAGTTACAAGGAATTCTAACAATTTAGGTCCCCGGTTTAGGTTTGGGAATTGCTTGATGTCATAGTTTTGACGGCCTGATTCTCATACAAATCCATCAGTAATTTTGTTCATTTGGTTTAGTGCAGTAAGATAAAAGAAGACTTGGATTTGGTTTAAGATACAGAAGATACATGAGGGTGACATAAAGATTTTTGTTCAGTGACAGCTTCTGTATGTCACCGTATTTCCAACAAAGACCACGTGAGCAGACCTGGGGCAGGAGCTCTGGCACGGACGGTCACCCAGAGTCACTGGATAACTGGATAGCCTTTAAAATGAGCACTGATACCATCTTGCATTTATGTGGCATTTTTCTAATTCACAAAGTTTCTGGCTGAAATACGGGGTGAGGAGGGTGTAAAGGACACATTTAAAACCTTCAGGTACCAACGAAATGTGAGAGGTAGAAGTAAATGTGAGGACGGCGGCATGCGTCAGAATCACCTGGAGGGCTCATTACAATCACGCCCAGGGTTTCAGGAGATCTGGGTTGGGGCCACGGGACTCACACTTGTAACAAGTCCCAGCAAAGACTGCTACTGCTAGTCTGGAGACCATACTTTAAGAATCACTGATAATCTGGTGCTAAAACTTTAGAGGATGAGAGAATGATCTGGAAAAATGCCCCATATCCATCATATGAGCACCTCAAATCAAAGAAAGGAAAATTATATTATTTGGATGATGACTTGAAAATTATAAATGATAGTCTTCATTCACTTGTTTCGGTTGGGAGGGTTCATTTGTACTTCCCAAACTTATGCTCCCCCGTCTATGATAGTCTCTCTCTCTCCTGTAGCTGGCTGACATATAGTTATTCATGACCCATTTTTACCCCTTGTACTTCACAGAAATACATTTGTCAATGGAGCCCAATTTCTTGGCTACTTTAAGTCTGGGCATTTTTATTCCACTTCACAGTAATAGACTGTGCCAGGAATGAAGAAACGATTCAGAAAAGATCCTGTTTGCAAGGTCCCACCTTGGATTGCTTTACCTTGGTGATATGTGTTGTTGTTGTTGTCGACACGGACTCAGATGTGATGGTTTGTGCCGTCAGTAATGTCCCCGAGTCACCACCGGCCCCGCCATCAATCTTTGGATAGTTGGAGGAAAAATACAAAGTAATGCTTAATTTCTGTTACATTGTCACAGATGCCCCCTCCCCATCGAATTTGCATCTTGTGAAATCTTCGAGGTCAGCAGGTGTTATCTGCTTATGCTTTGCATGTTTGTAGCGGTGATTTACTGAGCAGGAGGTTGGCTGGCCTTTAAAGAGAGTAAAGGCAAAGGCTAAATGCACGTGGAGAAGGAAACCCCCTGGGAGGGAGGGAAAAAAGGAAGAATCAAGTAGAAAATGGGACTGAGAGCTACAAGGGTCATGAGACAATTTGACGGAAGGCCTTTTGTAGAAGCCAGAAAAAGAAACTAGAGAACCAGACAGAGAAGTTTCCACAGCGACCAGAAATGCTGAGTTCATTGTTTTTTAAGCACAGGTGGTAAAAGCAGATAAACGTTTTCTCATTTACGAAGCCACAGAACCTGACGAGGATAGACTAAACCTATGCGCTTTGATAATTTGCTTATTTCTAGTAGATTTTTTTAAAATAACATTGTTCCTGTAATAGTTTGTTATGAGCATATATATGGGTACATAGATTATAGTACGTATGCAGGCATGTACTCGCTCTCTCTACATAAAACATCTATAAATCCCATGCATGTATCTAAATAGGTTTTGACTTATTTGCTTTGATACTAAAAAAGGTAGAAAGTTCTAGAGGTTACCAGGGGAAGTACGACACAAATTAACAGCCTAAGGGTATATGTGAAAATCACCAAACATACTTATCTCCCATTTCCCGTCATTAACACAAGGAAATAACCAGAGAGCCCGGAGCCTTTTGGACTAAGTTATGGGAAAATTTCTCTAAATTTGAGTCACGCACCTGTATTTCTTTACCGGGGCACTTATTATACTATAGACACAATGAGCACATGCTCTCCCACCACACCCATTCATCAGAAACCTGTTTTGGTTTAGGTGGATCTATGCACATACATGAATAACATGTCTAAAATAATTTTGAGGAGTATTTACACATACCCATGTTAAACCTTTTAAAAAAAATTATGAAAGACGTCAATAATCCGCCACCCTCCACCATGGTACAATCCTACTACAGAACACTAAATTTCTCAGTTGAGAAAATAGTCGTATAAATTTCTAAATGGTTTCATTTTGAAATAATGAATGCTTTCCCCTTTTTATTACCCTTAAGTTTAGACATCTTAATACTTATTTTAAATCTTTACAGAATGATTAACGTCTAAATCAATGTCTAATATTAAACACACAAATCTGATTGTTATTTTGACACAGTATCATATTCACATAAGATCGACAACATGTCTTCAGAAAATAACCCCACGTGAAGGAGAAGCACAGATATGTGTGTGTATGTACACTTGGCAAGCAGGAGTGAGTTGACTGGATCTATCTGCATGGAGTTGGGGGTGGGGAGAGCCTAAATCTTATTAATCCACAAATTATATCAGATCCAATAAACTTTATAAGATGATCTGATTCCCAAGTGTGTACCAATATGCCCAGAACGACTTATAACATGGACAAGATTGCTACTGCCTGTCCTAAATAATCCTGTGTAGGAATCCTATGTAAATAATCCTATAGAATTGCTGAGCCGCCAACTTGACTGCAGCTCTCTGTTGTAATCCAAGAAGCAACATAGCAGGTTCAAGTGCAGTTAGGACACCAAGATACAGAAAGCAACATCAAGGTCAGAAACACGTAAACTCGAAGACAAGTAAAAACAGACACGAAGTACAAAAAGAACTCAAGTAGTCCAAAGCTAGAGTTTTTGTACCTGTGGAGACTCATATGTGATGGTTTTGGTCTCAGTTTGGACAATAGGGACTTCCTTGGTGGAGATTTCTGTCCTTTGTGAGGCATCAGAAATTGTTACCATCTCTGTTTTTACCACTGGTGGCTGAGGTGGAAAGGAAGGGAAAAATAAATTCTAGAGGTCATGAAGTAAAAGTGTTTAATGGAACCTTCAAAAATAATTGTAAAAAAATATACCCAAACACACACTCATGCACAAGAGTAAAGATAAATAAAAGACACAAAAGAAAAACACTCTTCTTCAAATATCATATATACGTATGTGTGTGTGTGTGTGTGTGTGTGTGTGTACACACACACGTGTATGTGTATGAAGAATAAGCTAACATAATGGCTCCCTAAATTATGGTACACTTCAAGTTACCATGTTCCCAATTACATGTCAAATGTGGGGTGCACAGTGACATATATGCTTTAGTTTGGGGGCAAGTTATAATAAAATGGAAAAGAAAACAAAATGGAATGAACAATGTGAAGTGACCGGTCTCAATTTATGCTGTAGTTTAAAGAACCACGTGGTCTGTGTGAAGGCTCATTGTCTTCAATTAGCACATCAGCTAGGGAGACCAAGCTTTTCCCCCCAAAAGACTCTCCTATCCTACTGACAAAGAGATTCTACTTTAAGAATATCTTCAAGTATGGTTTTTTCCAATTATACTTGTTTAAAACTTGCAGTGCTTCTTCTGTGTTCCGTAAGTTAAAATATTACATCTAGAGTTATCCCACCAACATTGCATTAAGGCTTTGAACAATGAAAATATTAGAGAACAGGGTCACGGCCTGTTGGCATTGTAGTCTGCTGAGTGTGTAGGTTTAATACAACACCAGACCATACTACTACCAAAATACTACAGTACTTTGAGAGAAAATTCCCAAATGTAATTATTTAAAGAGGAAAAACCATATGTTAAACGCAGGAAGTGATAGTTCAGAGCATTCAAAGACTCTTGAAATGTCTTCTCTGAAGTGAAACAGGAAGTTTAAAATATAGTAAAAATCCATTTCTTTCAAGCCAAAGTCACTTCAAGATCTTCCAGCCCATCAAGGAGAGCAAATATTAGGATAATGCCTACATCGTGGGCATTTAATTTTAGAATCAGTAGTCTCATTGAGGTAAACCCTCTCTCAGCACAACTCTGACTCCTAATTCAGAGATACCCGCACCTTGTGGCCGAGACTTGATTTACCAGGAGTGTGGAGAGTTCTCTTTCTTGAAGAGAAAAAGTTAAAGACTCCCATCCAATATAGATAATCCAGGAAACAGATGATCAACTTGCAAATCATCCAGAACTGATGGAGGACAGAATGAGAAGTGTGTCCTCCTATCCAACAGGCTAGCCTCTGGCTGCTCGCAAGGAAAGAAAATGCTCTTAACCAATCCGTATGCTCTCTGGAATCTAAAAACAGCAACCACAGTGGCATTCGAGAAATATGTCCTCATCACTGCTGGACGCGGGACTCCGAGCACCACGGTAACTAGAATGAGCTGCCATTCCTAAACATCTAAAGCTGGAGGGAGAATCGGCCAACAAGTCAACCCAATCATGGTAACAGCCACATGCACACACTCACACTGACCGTTTGTCAACAATACAGATACAATTTTCTCATTAAACCAACGAAAAAGGCATTTAGCACAAGGAAGCAGTGCAACCAAAGACAAACAGTTGAAAACATCCAAAACATGCAAAGAAAAATTGAAGTGTGAAACGAGAAGGGAAAAAATGGTGTGGCTGCTGAAGGCAAGTTTACTGTCAGGTGGATCCAGGTACAGGAAAGAAGCCAGGAACCGTGAACGGGGCTGGCAGAAAATCTACAGAGCAGGGCTCTTTCCCCTTCCTCCCAGGAGAGAGAAAGACCAGAATCTCGGAGAAAAAGCTGGAGGAGGATCGGGAGGACAGGAGAAAGAAGGCAGGTGTTCTCCACCTGTGAAGCAGCTCGAGAGTTTAGCTCCCGCTCGGATCTCCCATTTACCTCTGAACAACAAATAATTTGTGGCAAAACATCAATGTCAACATGAGACACCTCTCCGTTAACTTTATGTTGCTCGTCCTCTGTTTCTTCGCTCATGTCTTGCTTAAGAGCGCCTTCGTTTACACTCTTCTCTGCAGATATCTTTGGGGCAACTACATTTTCCTGGGTCACTGTTTCTACCGTGCTTACACTGGCACCTGCTTGTCTGACTGGGCTGGCTTCTGGTACCGGTTCCTCCCTCTCTACTACCTTGGGGGCTCGGCCGGCTTCCTTCTCCACCTCTTCTTCCTCCTCCTCCTCCTGTTCTTCCCTTATGGTGCCCTCGGTCACACGGTGGTGGGGCCGGTACTCGCCCACGTCTTCCTCCTCGCTCTCACTGCCGCTGCTGCTCTCAGAAGACAGGGAGGTGGAGTCTTTCTGGGTCAGGGGCTCCACCTTACGCATCTCCCCAGGACCACTCCCAGGTGACAGCTCTTTACCGTTCATTTCTTCCGTGATTACTCTTTCGTCTTTCCCAACCTCTGCCTGCTTCTTCTCCTCCACTACATTCAGAGTCTCATGTGAACTCTGCACAAAAAAAAAATGGATGAGGGAAAACAAAAATAGATGAATAAATTAAAACAAAACAAAATAAAACAAAAAATGACGGAAACCAAAGTTAACCAATGATGGTAGGTTCATGTCATGGAGAAAAACAAAGATGATTGTGATGGCTGACTGAAAGGGAAGCGGGGAGAACGTGAGGGGATCGGAAACATCAGGCGATGGTGTTAACATGGAAAAGGGGAGAACCTTAACAGCATCACTGGCTCCAGTGCAAGGCCCTTCTGACGCGGGAACGCGTTTCTGCGGAACAAAAAGCAACCGAGGACACAAATCAATAAAGTTTTACACCTCAACACCCATCAAAACAAACACTGCAAAGACAGAACAGCAAGAATCGACAGCTACAAAAATCTTTGCTCAAGGTCACATGGAGGACAATCCAGACAAAAATGCAAAGAGCTTACGAAAGGAAACAAAAACACAAAATAGCCAGCATCCTCCCAAAGACAAAGAACACTTTTATTGTGGTTACACCTATCAGCTCTCCTTACTTAGTTGAAAGGGTAGGGAGGGAAAAAATGGAATTATACCAAAGCTTACTGATTAAAGTTGAAATTGCAAGACTTTTAAGACTATTCAATAAACGGCTTTGATTTTAATCAGACTATAAAGTCTGGCCTGAAACCCTGATTTCTAAGTGAATATAGCATTAATGAGATGGCACCTTTATTTTTTGCTGGCTCATTTAAAAAACAGCTGTAAATGGCAAAATTATACTTGGCCTCAGATAGCTATTAACACAAAAATGTTGTTTCAGAAATGGTTATTAACATCCCCGGCTACATTACAGATTGGCAAAAGGGATATTTTAGCATTAGGGTGGATGTCAATAATAGCTCCCAGTGCTTTCTTCTAGAATTTAGCTCCTCCAATTAGCATCTTTGGAAACGGAAATCAAATTTATTATCCGAGATGTTTATTCCTGCCCCCCCCCCAACTCGCAGACATCTACTTCTTGGGAGTAAATTTACTCTAAGTAGAACAATATCTAAATGTTTAATAAATACCTGTTGACCAAATACATTAGTAATATAAATTATTACACTTTGCTATTGATAACCAGTGTAGAAACTTTCTTGCAAAGGAATTTTTAAAGTTTACAATTTTCTTTAAACTTATTTTGAAAGGAGGGGAGGGACCATACACTGATAAAAATGAAGCCTACCCAACTTTCTAACATTCGGGTGACGTGAGAGTCTGTGATCTCACCGGAAAATAACTCTGCTGGAGCTAAATAACCCTACTTCTTCAGGAAAGTATCTCCATGCCGAATGGAGTAGGACAATGCCTTTCTGGACCCTGCAGGCAGAAACGAAGCCTGCAACAGAGCTGCCAAGACTACACAGACTGGAGCTGGGTCCTGGGTCAGAAGGCAGCATCCCCCGTTTATCTGCACCAGTGATGTGGGCAACCGTGAGCAAAAGGCCCTGGAAGGGCACACTTCTGGCAGCACTCGTCAACACGTTCTCACTCTCTGATCTGTGCTGTCATTCTTAGGTGCGTGGTAAGGCTATGTTTTCACGTCTTGAAATTAGTGCCACATACATCGGTATAAGAGAGAGATCCTTCCAGTTTTTACTGAAAATCCAGAGGTTTCCGATATTAAACTGGAAAACTCAGACTATTTTGAGGGGTAACATTTAACTATAAACTTCTTTATAAATAAAGATATCCAGTGGTCAGAATATTTCTAAAGCAGACATCCCATCATTATTATTCCAGGTCAGTAAATTATTATTACTTAACCTCAAATGGCTAGATGGGCTCTGCCCAAGTTCAGAGAATCCCTAAGGGTCATTCCAAGAAATGAAAATAATTATTTCATTGGGCATGGCAGGCACTTCGTATTTTTACACATGAGCAGAATTTTAAAAATAAGCAGCCATCAAGAGATGCCTGAAAGATGTTTAGGCTTTAAAAACTTTCCTGCCAGACATACTTTGCTTCCCTTAGAGTGAGGGCTTCCTTTCCTGCAACAACTCAGACTCTGGGCCTTACTACTTTAGATGATTCTCTGAATTTAGGCAGATTTTGTGGGTGGGAAGGGGACCAAAAGCAGCAGGAGAAACATCCAATCTCTAGTTTTCCCTCATGTCCAAATTCAGTCCTTGTTTCTTAAATGTTTCTCCCAGGAAGAGTTCATTTTAACCAATGAAAGCACTGGAGAGAGGGGTTCCTAAATATTTTTTTAAAAAAATCATATGTGGCTTTTGAAAACAGGGGAAACAAAGTAAAATGCACCTCAGGCAACTGTGAGAAGGGCGAGGAAGAAAGCTTTTCAGGTGCATTACAGTTCCCAACAGTGCCCTCTGCTGTCCAAGTGGTGGCTGAGGTGAAGGTGGCTCTCAAGCTATCAGAAAAGCCCTTTTCACTAAACAAAATGGACGTTATCTCCTCTTCTAGGCTCTAGAGAAGTCAGAAAAGGAAGAGCAAAGAATTAACAATGAGTCAGAACAGACAGCAGTGACCTATTGAAAGAAAGGAAAGGTTACATGAGAAAGAATCACAGAACAGCATAAACGGAGAGAAAGGCGAGGAGTTTGAAAGATTCTAGCAGGCGTCTGTGGAATTTTGCCTCAACGCCAGTTTTCCACTCTGCTTGAGAATCTGATAGCTCGCTCTAACCTCCAGGAGCCAGCTTTAAAAAATGCGTTATTTTATCACTGAAGCTTTATTTTTAAACTGAGCACACCTGATCTGCCCACACATCGAACACTATTTCATATATTCCTGAAGGAGCTACTCGGCTTCAGCCTTTTTCTGCCCAGAATGGTCTCCTCAGGGGCCCCTACTCTTGCCATGCTAATTCCTGTGTCAGAGCTTGAGTGACCCCACCCTCCTGCCTCCAATGCCCTTCCCGAGGCGCACTGGGCCTTGCCAATTTTGTAACCTTTCTGAAGTCCACTTAATAGTCCATATTTTGTATACGGGCCTCCCCATCTATTCCAGCTCCTCCAGGCTCCTCCCTTCTCCACACCACTTGAACAGTCTGTACCACGAGCGCTCTGACAGCAATCCAGACATTCCCTCAGATATGCTAAATGTGCCATGGAATGAAGAAACAGTGCTTTTCTTTGTTTAATAAGAAACAGGTAAAGAAAACAGTTCTCAGTAGGGAGACAAACCCAGAGGTGAAACACTCAAGTGAGCAATGTGAAAATCATCTGTCCCCGAACAACCATGAAGGCAAAGTTCACGTTCCATTTCTGGCCCTGAAAGGACAGTCTAACCTGCCTGAGGGCATGACAGGAAAGCCAGGGACTGTCCCAGGTACCTGCGATGCCAACAGGAAAGAGTCGCCATAAAGCAAATGTCAAGACTGTGTAAGAATACTTCGTAAAAAACCCTAGTGTTCAGAGAGCTTAAAGATGAAAGAATAAATGAATGGCATTTCTGAGATGCCCCTTCCAACGGGCACTGAGGGAGGTGAGGATTAGGGACAATGAGATGAGATGGGTGAGGTGCAGAAGCACTTGCAATATTCAGGAGAGGAAAAAAACATCTTCTGGTTTAATTCAGCTTAATTATGATCTCCATAATTACACCATCCCTCTGGGTCGGGTGGGTGGAAAGAGTGTCCTTCCCGGTAAGAGAGCACTGGGGAGTTCAAGTGCCATGCATTTAATTATTCAATAAAACATCTTCAAACGTACCTTACAACCACAGTCTTTATAATCTCTACTAGACTCATGAGAATACAAGTATGTCGTAATTCTTACAGAAGAGGCTATACAATAGTTATTTACTAAATGTAAATGTATTACACTAAATGATTTGGCTTCCAGTTTTCCCTCAAAATCATATTCACAGTGAAGCCATTCTGAAAGTTTGGTTTATTTAAGCAAAAACTACTACTGTTCTGGGGAGCCTGGATGGCTCAGTTGGAGGAGCATGGGAATCTTGACTTTAGGGTTTTGAGTTTGAGCCCAACGTTTGGTGCAGAGATTACTTAAAAAAAAAAAAAAAAAAAAGGAACGAAGAAAGAAAAGAAAAAAAGAAAAGTTTTAATTTTAATCTATAAAACCCATATTATAGAAATTTGGAAACTTTGGTCAAATTAGACTCCCATGCATTTACATTAATTAAGGATTATAATTTAAAGATAATCAAGAGACCCTACAAAATCAGTAGCAAAATGAAGATGCGGCAAAGACAAATTTTGAAGATATTCTGTTTAAAGTCAAACACTCTAGTAGACTTAACTGCTCCCACTCTTTTGACTAATAGTAGTGAAATGTTATTGGCGGGGAGGCCGGGGTTGCGACGTGAGTGGTCCATAAGTGCTGGGTGAGTGAGTGAAAGGGTGTGTGGCTGCAGTTAGAGCAATCCACGTACACGCCAAGTTAAGAATATATTCTCCTGCAGATACTGGAGAGGAAAAGAACAAGAAAAAAGCAGCCACTTCAAGTATAAATAGGTCATTTAGGAGCATAACAGGAGGTCAATTCTGGATTTAAATTTTACATAACAGGATCTTAATATAACTTCTACGACAATGAGTGATTTCTATTGTATGTGGTTTCTATTGGATGATTCTAAACCATGACAGCCTGGAAAACGAGAATTTTCAACATCTTCACCAAAATCCCAAGGTCTCCTATCGCAAAAGTACAAAGACATCATTTTAAATTGATCAAACGCTGCCATGTGACATGCTTCTGGAGGATAAATTATCAAAACTATGTAATATTTCAAAACTTATGATATTAAAGTCATTTTACACACAGTCTGACAGGCTTTGGATTTCAGGCTAACCTTTAAAGTATATAAATATGCCACTTGGTTTAGTTTTATGACATTAACTTCCTCATTTGCAGTGCTCTGGAAATATCCCATCTCAGCTACACCTCCAATTCCTTTAGGGCAAGGCTTCATCTTCCAGTTATTCTGCCTCCTCCCCTCACCCCACTGTATGCTCTGATGAATGTGACTGTCTACTGATTAACAAAACCAGACTTCGTGGAACGGATACACTTTTTCCTTATCACTGATTTCTGCTCTCATTCACATCCCTTTAGGACCCCTTCTTCATCCAGCACCAGAGGGATCTCTGTCTGACATGTGGGACTGGGTCATTACCCAGCTTAAAACTCTCCAATGGCTTCCCCTCACTCCCACGATAGAAGTCCAAGCTGTTAGTCTGGTCTTGAAGATACAGAGTGGAGCTTCTGACCTCTCTGACTTTTCCAAACCCCTTGTCATTTGGACTTTCAGTTCCTTGAACTAGTTCTCGTCTTGGGGCTGTCGGATTTCCTTTTCTTTACACATGGAAGAATCTTCATGTGTCTCTCTCTTCCTCTTCATTTTAAGGTCTCAGCTTCAATGCCATCTCTTTCCTGAGCACAATGGGAAAGGCGCCTTCCCCATCACCCTCTAACAGGACACTGTATTTTACCTTCCTAACCCTTATTCCTTAGTACTCCACATTTTCTAATTACTAATTAACATGTCTGCTATCTCCCACTGGACTCTAAGCACTCTCGTCCCAGCAGATGACAGGCCAGTCAGCTGCCTAAGCAAAATTAGTAGAAACGGAAGAATAGGTATGTAAAAGCAATGGAAAGCTAACTTCCCTAATAACATCAGATATTTCATATATGCAGGGAGCACAGAGATCTGAGGGATGGCTGTGACACACACTAAACCCTTTCTTCCACTAAAAATCTTAAAAATGAAAATTTGTAAGGTTTCCAAATGTAATTAGAAAAATAGGGCGCCTGGGCGGCTCAGTGGGTTAAAGCCTCTGCCTTTGGCTCAGGTCATGATCTCAGGGTCCTGGGATCGAGGCCCATGGGAGCCTGCTTTCTCCTCTCTCTCTCTGCCTGCTCTCTGCCTACTTGTGTTCTCTCTCCCTCTGTGAAATAAATAAATAAAATCTTAAAAAAAAGAAAAAGAAAAAGGAAAAATAGTTACCCACACCATGCAGCATTTGTGATTTTCACACCGCCACAGTCTGCACACAAGTGTTGTACTAATGGTGCATTTTCACATGAGATCATGGTTTCCCGACTGTCAGCCACATACGTCAAAACTCGGGGTCACTTATCACCTACATTGGTTGACAGGTCTGCATTTCAAATTGTGGATTTTCAAATCCAGTCCTCCTGCAATATGGTGTTTCTAACTAATGATCCTACGTTTCTATAGAAGGACATTTAATTTTTTAAATGCTCGAAAAATTATTTCAACAAAATTTTAGGTGACTACATAAGAAAAAAAGGAGTATCTTATGGCTGTGGACAGAAATAAAAGGAAAAGGGGGGCAAAGCAAGAGTAGATCCAAGGATGCAAGGTGAACACCTTGTCTGCCTCCTGGACTTTTTCTTCAACTGTCCGAGTTGCTGCCATCTGATGGTTCTCCTTCATGGATAAAATATCCTTGAAAGGATGGTCTCCTTTTCTCTATTGTTTCAAACAACAGACATAATCAACAAATAAGACAAGTACATTACATCTATAGCAACGCAAACATAAAACAACTGTCCGGGTCAGCAGAACAAACCAGATAAAGCAGGACATAGAGGGAGGACAAGATCGTAACACGTCCTTAGACATGGTTTCTCCAGAAAACACAACCCTCTAGAGCTGACTCCTGACGTGGGGGGAAATCTTCAGAAAATCTGAAAATAAGAACGTAAGCTGTATACAACTTCGTAAGACCCTGGTGTTTTCGATCTTAATGTTGTCATCCGTTGTTTTCTCGGTTCAGCGATTATTTTTGCTTCTGTTCTCGAAGAGCTATTTTCCTTTCAATGTCACAAACTTACAAATTTAAAGCAACCAACAGCTTGGCCTTTTTCAGAAAAAGTGCACAAAAATAGCATGAGACTAACTCAAGTGCATACACATTTGGTAACATTCAAGGCAGATGAGAGAGATGATGAGCTTCGGGGGAAGAGAGGGCTGTAAGGAAAAGGGGAAAGATGAAATTGTCGGGTGACACCTTCATATGCTTTTTAAAACAGCATATTTAATAGGGTATGTTCATTATCTCCTCAAGTATGATAGATGAGCACATGAAAGTTCTTGGTTGATAACAGATTTTGGAGCATCAGAAAAGAGATGCAGACGAGAATGAACAGAGAAATAGATTGAGAATATCCTCAAAAGGCAACACTTAACATTGATGGTGGGAAGAAATAAACCATGGAAAGAACATGAATGAGTTCGGAGAGATGTTATGGTTGCAAATCCTTTTAAAACGGTAGTAGTAGTCTATATTTCATTACTAAGAAGTTTCAGTATTAAATTGTATAACATTATGCAAATTTTCTACAGGGCTCATTAGTGCTCAAAGTTAAATTTAACTCTTTGTCCTCACAGTAATTACCTTAAACCATTCTAAATATGATCTATATTCCTATATCCCTTTAATTATTAATTATCAAATAAACTCTATTATTTCCGTAATCTGTAACCTTAAAACCTTATTAAATACAACACAATACCAGTTTCTAAGCCACTCTATAGAACATTACTACTCATTTACTTGAGTAAAATAGTGAAATTTTTCTGCAACTTTTGAAAATACTTAGAAATTCACACAATTTACTAAGAACTATGTCAATAAGTATTACATTGTTAATATTTAGTATTTAAAAAATTGTTAGCAATTACATTAAAAAGAAGGGAACATTATCTAACCCTCTGAGAATCAACATCATAGATTAGTGACCTGAGTTTTACTGAAGAGCTGGAGCGAGACATACAGCCAACAAACAGCTATTGACATACCCCTTGTGTCTGTAGGGACAGAGGTGTGATACGTCGTTTTTCCCATTCATTAGGGCGCGGCTCAGGTGTGGATTCCATAAAATTGCGCTTGAGTTCACTAATGCTAGCCTGATGTCTCAGTATGTCCTCCTGGGCCTTATCGAGGTCCTAGCAATATGTAACGTAATAAAGGGCAGAAATCCAAAAGGAAAAAAAAAAAATCCCAGCAGGACAAAAATAAAAAACCAAAAAATAAGACAAAGCAAACTTATGATTAAAAAAAAAACCATAGTAAAGCAAGAAAAATGCCAAGTCTCAAAAGCCATATTATCATCTATGAATAAAAGTAGTTCATCAAAATTTGAAAATAGAGCCAATGCATATTTTTTTAATGATTCCCATTTTAAAAGGTTCTGGTTTCTTCTGTTTAGAATTTTTTTTAAAGAAATAATTACTTATATTATTAGAAGGAAGCCGTGGAATCACTAGTACTTGAAATGGCTAGTCACCTTCTTTCTAGTAACTGGATTTAAAATGCAGCCTATGACTTTGTTCCTACAAATTTACCTTTCTCATTAAGGCTATTACTACAGCTGCACTCTGTGAACATAGTAAATGAAGTGAAAACTGAGAAAGGTACTCAGAAGCACATTTGGCCTGATGGGAAAGCCAGACCAAGATCATGAGAGAGAGAGAGAAAGAGAGAAAGAGAGAGAGAGAGAGAGAGAGAGAGAGAGAGAAAACCAAGGGTTGACTTTTTCCAGGAATTTCCAGCAATGGCTTTTAATCCTTAAGGAATAAAAATACTGGCTTCCAGAGGCTCCTTCTGTTTGGCCTCTCTATAAAAGAGGGAACCTTGTATCCTGGTTTCATGTACTTGCCAAGCACAGCTGTGAGGCCCAGCCGCCCCATATACCAAATGGTCCTTATACAAGACAAAAACACAAGAAAAACTACCAGGTCAATTTTCACTGGAATAGGCCCTGACAAATAGTATTTATGGGAATTTTTAGACTGGCCCTGATAAATAGTATTTGTGGGACTAAAAGGTAATTAATGTTCAGGAAACAGTTTTAAGTGAATTTTACATTTTTTTCTTACATTTCAAAATCACGGGCCACCTGCGGATTATAGCTTTCATCCCACTCCCAGAGGAACAGGTCATGCATCTGATAAAATTAGATCTTCCACATTCATGCACAAGCACAGTAGCTCCTCTAGGAACTTCTAGAGCCATCTGCAAAAACTCATGATAATCTAAAACTCTTTGCATGGCATGGAAAAATGACTGTGGCTTGAGATCAGGCACATTTCTTGCATTTGTTCAAAGCAAGGTTACATATTACACCGTAGAGCATTTTAGTAAGTTATGCAAAATACATTTCCAATAGTTATCAAAGCTGCCAAAAGCAACCAGATTAGTCAGATTACTGAGAATTGCAGTTCTCCACTGAATACATCACCGTTTTACTACCATAAAAGAAGGGGAAAAACAAAAACAATAACAAATGTTCTCGTTGTGACACCGGGAATATATTTTTACACACCTGATTGGTTGGTTAGGTTTTTTTTTTTTCCTTTCTTTCTCACTTTCTTTTTAATCCAAACAATCCCACGAATCAACATTTTCTCCAAGGTAATTACTTTAAGTGGACCACATTCCTAATCACATGGATTTGAGCAACTTTCCCCCCCAAAACTGTGAACACAGATCTAAAGCCATTTAATGCCAAACCAACAGGTATCTGTTCTGGTGAATATATATTAAGGATGGGATGTTACTTCAGATTCTGTACCATGGAGATGACGCATTAGGAGAAAACAGATCTACCTGTAGAACTTCACGAGTAGTAGATTAAAATTTTACTCGATTGAACAGAACGTTTTTGTTTTGTTTTTTTCCCAGTTGTCACTTTGAGAACTTCTAGTAGATATATTCCTACCTAAGTCACTTTAAAGAACAAAGTGGGACAGCTAACATGCACTCCAGGGTGAACTGTCCCCCATGCAGTTCATGCAATGTGCTTGAAGGAAGTTGCCAGCCAGCCTGTGCGTGACCTCCCGTCCACAGCAGCCTGGCAGCCATCAGGACAGAGTTGTTTTCTTAAATTATACAAACCTCCAACATTAAATTGCTATGTCTGACATAAATATTATCCCCTTCTACTCTCAAGGAATTTTTCTGTGAAATTAAATCACACACAGGGGGGAAAAGGCAAATAAACATAAGTGTTTCAATCAGCAAGCACCAGAAACAACCCCGAGCTGGATAGTCCAAGACATTAAAATACAAGAGGAATAAAAATCTTAAGAACCTAAAAGCCACCACAAGCAAAACTCACATACCAACCCTGAAAGTGCATGACCCCCCCACCCCACGCACACGTGCGCACACACATGATAATTATGACAGGCAGCAGCCACCAGGTTTCTAATGTGGGGGGAATAAATGTCCACCTCCTCCAGCTGAGTCTCCTCTTCTTTCATCTTCACCTGAAAGTCGTACAGCAGACGGCCAGAAAGGGGAGTAGTGGTAGAACCTCTACCCAGGGATGCAAAGATGTTGTATTTGAACTGAAATGGTGAACTAGAATTACCAACCTTTACTGTGTGGCCCTCAGAAGATGCA
Source organism: Ailurus styani (assembly GCA_002007465.1). Classification (NCBI taxonomy): domain Eukaryota; kingdom Metazoa; phylum Chordata; class Mammalia; order Carnivora; family Ailuridae; genus Ailurus; species Ailurus styani. The sequence goes on along the minus strand of LNAC01000373.1, from coordinate 1,104,661 downwards.
GAACATAAAGCCACTTTGGTCTTTCTTCACCTACGGTGTCCAACAAATGGTGGAAGGAATCCTTTGCAAAGGTGGAATGGAGAATGGAAGCTTCACTCTTTCTCAGTCCCTAGATTATGTGCTGTTTTTGAATGTTTTTACTCAGAAATGAAAATAGGAGAGTGTAAAAATGGCATAATTCCATCTGTCCTAATGTGAAAGGTCTAAATCAACTAGGGAGGAGGGCAGAGTAGAATGATATAAAGTGGAAACCAAATTTTACCTCGGGGACAAATATTCACCCTGTAATTCAGTTTTTTAACATAGATTTCTTTCCTTGGGAGGAAAATTGGTTTATTTTGCTACTTGCATGCTAAAATTATATTTAAAAGTACTCATATTTAATAGCCACTTTTCTTTCATAAAATTCTTTAAATAAGAATAGTTTTTCATAGTTGGATAATTCTCAGTACCTAATGACCCAAAGGAAAAAAAAAAAACCTGTAAATTTAAAACTAACTCATGGAGATGAAAAGCACAGCATAGGGAATATAGTCAATAATAGTCTAATAACATCATATGGTGACAGATTATAGAATTGCCGAATTGTTATGTTATACCTGAAACTAATGTAACACTGTATGTCAATTATACTTCCTTATATTAAAAAAAAAAAGCATAAATCCTGATAACTACTGACTCAAGGAAAGGAATAACAAGCAGGAAGGAAAAATAATGATTCTGAGACCAAAAGACAATAGTGTAACCTTCACGGGTTAATTTATAGTAGGATCACACATATTCCTTTTCTTCTTTACTGGAATGACAGTGTTAAATCTGAGAGTTCAAAATGCCTTCTTTTTTTCTTTAAATCAAGTATTTTTGAGGTGATCAGGAGCTCAGAGTATCTTTTTATCAGAAGGAAAAATAAGAGCTATCCAATAATCTCTTAAGGGGTTCCAGTTCCTTGGTCAATACTTAATTCTCAAAAATACCCATCTTTGGCATTCTTCAGGTAACTTTTGGGAATAGTGGTTTCTCCCAGGATGCCTAATCATGGCATCATCTTTGCATTTTTCTTTAGGTTTGCTCTAAATGGTGATTTTTCTCTCTGTATGGCTAGAACCTACAGGATATGAGATGCGAAGTCACCAGACCACACTTAGCAAAACAAAAACATCCCGCCCATGTTAGCACCAACCTCGTACTGCAGAGGTAGCCCTATCCAGGGATAAAAATCCTCAAACCGGACACCTAATCTTAAATAAAAGGACACTAAGTGGCCCAACTGTATGGCGAATAGTCTAAATTTTCAAAAAGCCGTGTTTCGTTTTTCATATGTATTTCTTAAAGAGTAGTATCTTTCTTAAAAATACCTGACAGTGACTCTTTCATAAAACTACATGATTTAGAGTTTAAAAACAAAAACAAGAAAAAAAACTACCTGAAATTCCTCTGGTTCCCCAATGCTACAGTAACAGGGAGACAAGGAATTTCTGAAATTAGACTTATAAATGTCAGGAGTAAAGGTTCGAGATGCATCCTCATAAATGCAAGAACGAGCTTGGCTTTCTAATGAGAAATAATGACACTAAGGAGTTCTACTAATACACATCAAGTACGGTTATGTCCACCGCATCTAAGTTCTACATTGAAACAAGTTTCCGTCCTACAGGAACAGATTAGATAAAGCATTGGTATTTGTCTGCAACACAGACAGACCCAATATGGATTGTTAAGGGCAACACAGGTTTCCTGTTACTGTTTTGTTTGGAAGACCTAGTATGGTCTGGATATTTACAAAATAATCCATGACTTTGCACTCAACATCAAATGTGTGGACCTGGTCCATGGAAATCAGTGAAGGGGAAGTACTTATTTACATGTATTACTCATGCACTAAAACACCGTGTATGTGAAAATGTGCAGATCACGCTATTTTGAGGGCAATCGGTGGTGAAATTTATGCACATGTTTACACTCTATATTAGGAAGATGTAGTTTTGTTGACCCCACAAATTAAAGCTTAGGTAGGAGTGCCAGCAACTGCTTCCTCTTCCTCTATTTTGTCATTCGAGTCACAGTCATGAGAAACATTGAAGAAAGTGGCTTTAGCCTCCAGATAGCAGAGGGATAGAGCCAGAGGAAGGGAAAAGGTGAGAGAAAAAGGCACTGACTGAGAAGCAGAGAGAAGGAGTCCAAAGATGAGGATGAGGGAAGGAAGGAACGAAGGGGAGGTAATAGGAAGGTAGTGTCGGACGTCATCAGGGAGGAAGGAGACCCAGACCTTGGGGAGGCTGGGGAAAGCAAGATACCCATCGTCATCGAGAAGGGAGGGGAAGCCAGGTGGGAAGCATTTGCAGAAATGGAAGGAAAAGTACCCAAATTCAGAATCCTTGTGGTCAGCCTCTTTTAGAGGCTTCTCAGAGGTGGGACAGTCAGGCTGAGGAGGGGCTGCAAGGGTTCCCGAGGCAGAATCAAGGGTGGCAACTTCGCAGTCCCCCAGCTCTGACGGCTCACCGGTGGAAGGCAGCTCTAAGCTGTCTAGTGTGATCTGGTCGGCCTCCCCAAAGGGGTCTTCCTCCGAAATGTCTGAAAGCAAGTCCATTTCAGGGACTGGCAAAAGGTTTGGGGAAAGAGATGAAACACAGCGAATGAGTGGTGAAGGTGGGCACATGGAAACAGGCTACCCTCAGGAGCAAACCCAGGATTGAATGAGAAATCGCACAGCAGATACGTTCAAAGGAGAAACAAAGGCAAGAGAGAAAGAGAAGAAGAAATGGGCAGTTAGTGAAAACTTATACTTGCAAATAGGGATTGTTATTAACACAGTACAGTCAGAACATGAATTAATGATCCACTTTTAAAGAGAAAAACTGGACTACTTTTATCACGTAAAATTTATAGCTGTAGACTGATTTAGTATTTTCTGACTGATTGCAAATAGATCCAATGAAACTCAGATAACATTCTTACTTACAAACCTGGCTGCCGACAAGCATTCAAAGCATTAGCAAAAAAACCAGCACACCCAGTCATTTGCTAAAGATGAGCAGAATTTCCTTTGGAATTTAAAGTAACTTCTTAAAAATAACCACATGTACCAAATTAGGCAAAAGGATAAGGAGAATCTGAAAGGCTGAGCTCTTCTGTTTCAGATGTAAGCAGCCACTTCCTGGGGGCCTCATAATTATAAAAGACTCTGACGTTCTTGTTGGCCACAATTTCTGTTATTTTTACCTCAGTAATTTTCAACCAAATAATTCTTTTTGGTATGACAGTCACAAATTCTTTAACAAAGGTATGTGGAGGACTTGATGGCTGAGTTCCTGGGGTTCCTGCAAAAGCCCCCTCTGGGACGCCTGAACCCTCCTCTATGCTGACAGCTTGTCAGCGCAGGAATTCTTGAGCCACTGGCAGCTCCTTCATCTAGTAGGTTTTTTATAAATTCATGTTGCAGGTCTTTACATTTTTCAAAAGTTAAAATTTAGAGAACACTATAAATCTGGCAGAATTTCATTTCCTTCTTGTGTTCACTTCCAATGTTATCTATAAAAAAGTTACTTTGTGCAGATACAGAAGAGAGATCCGATGAACTCAAAGCCTCTTCAAATCTACCTCCAAGTACTTGCCCAAGGTAAAAAGGGATAATAGTGACAAATTTGAGAACACAGTGTAAGTTACTTCTCCATTCATTACGGCGTATGCGCCAAGTAAGGAGGTAAAGCAACACACCATCTTCTCATTCACTATTCATGAAATAATCACCCTTGGCTTAAGAATTTCTTCTTCATCACTTAGAGATTAATGAAAAATAACATTTTTCATAAAAACCATCTTTGTTCATTTAAAAAAAAAATCAACTCAAGTCAACATAATTAAAATACTCAAGAGAGGCTACACTTTCAAAATTTACTTGTAACAAACAAATATAAATTTCAAGTCACCACAGCTCTTATAGAGATTTAACTAAAAAGGATGATTTTGCAGACAGTCAAAAATTTTAGGCCACTAAATTACTTGGTTGCATTAATATCATTTACACTGCAATATTTTGCTTTGAACAACAATGAGAAAAAGGTTAGAGACCCTGTTCAAACCACTAGGAGCTTACATACTGAGAACTTCTATCAACAGAGAACATACACTGACTAATTTTAAATGATACTGGAGTTCTGAAACAACAAATATAACAGCCTCCAGTCTAAGTACACATTTAAAATTACATTTTCTACTACTTTACCATACCTTTCCTTCAATGAATTGCACATGTGGGGCTTTAGTTGGGCTTCTGAGGTCCCTCCTGCCATCCCCATCTTGTACCACAGCAGTGCTGACAACTCTGGGGCCATATGCGGAAACCTCCCCAGCAGGACCAGGAAAATCCTTCAGAAGACTTTGATCGACAACACCAACTGGAGCTAGGAAAGAAGGGTCACTTGGGATTACTTCAGGGCATTTCAATGGTCAAACTTACACTGAGAAATAGGGAGCATGCAGACATTTAGCAGGAACATTGCTTGAGCTCTGAAGAAACCAAGATATCAAACCCATTTTTAAACTTTTACCAAATTCTAAATATATTCTGAATTTTAACCCATTAAACTACACCAGGCTCCCAAATCCGATTTTTGAAGGATGTAGAGTCTGATCGTTGGCCAGTAGGAGGAGCTCTAAGACCAGTTGAAACAGACATGGCGCATAATGTCAGAATCCCAAGGAGAGCAGTATTTGAATTCTCTAGGGTCTCCTTGATCTTGCCTGAACTTATTTCTGAGTCTATTTACTGCAACAAATAATTATCTAGAGATTAAAGTGACTTGCTTTGATAAGTTTTTAGGATTTCTCTATAAAGGAACCTTTAATTCGAGTACCATTCAAAATTGGGACAAGACAGTAAAGGTCGGTATTATAGAAATAACTTCTACGTTTAATAGTTTTCATTTTTCTAACCTCCCCCGTGAATGCCTCAACTTGACCTACAGTAAATCTAATACACAGACACCCTCCTGACCCAGCAAACCTGGCCCTCATGTATTTCCTTCATCCCTCTTGCAGATGAACAGGAACACATATTGTGTTGAAATTTGTCATATGGCAGGTCAACCTAAGAGGGCATCACATTTTAACAAACGCAAGTGAGGAACAAACAACGACAAAGCCTCTGTCCGTCCATAGCTTCTCCTCCAAACCCCCAATGACTAAGGTTATTTCACCTGCATAAAAAGTGCTTGACTGACAGGGTGACTGACATTGGTTCTATGCCCCCACAGAAACGCAGGAAACACAAAGGCCTCTGGCCACAAGCTCCTGGAGGGCAGGGATTGTGTGATCTGCCACACTGAACTGAGAAGGCATCAAGCACCTCTAAGCTGTGTATTACAGGAAAGCTCTTGGCCCACACCCTTCATGTACCCTGTCTAAAGCGTCCTTCTTCCCCAGCCTTGCCTTTTTTGCTCCATACCACACTCATACCTGCACCAGTTACCCAAGCAAGAAACCTTAATGCCTTCGGCCTTTATCCCTCAACACCATCAAATCCAACTGAATCTAAATGTGGCCCATTCTTCCTCCTCTGTTTTTACCACCCCCGGGCCACTTTAAGACTTTGACAGTCCTTAAGTACTCCCACTTTTGAAAGCCCACACCAAAATCACAAAATAAACTCACATCTTACATGAACCATAATTATTTCCCAGCATTTTTAACTTTTGAGAGAATTTTAGTAACTTTCCCTTGGAAAATCTAGGACTATGAGTAACTCTTTTAATTTATGATTATGATTTCTAAGCACCCATTACACATACTCAATTATTGCAAAATGGGAAACTCTGACCTATAAATGGTTTTAGATGTAAGGATATCAAAATGTTAATGAATATCAAATTTAAAGTTATATGATGAAGTTGACAAAATATTTCTTTTGCATGCTTTTAGACACTTATTGATTTCAGTGTGCAGGAGAGCAGGCTGTTTGTTTTGGGTTTTTTGCATTTTGAAACAAATAACCTTTTCTGGGTCTTAAGCACTTGTAGGAACCTGAGAAGCCTGGAGGCCCCAGGCACTGAGCTTATGGTGCCAAATGGCCAACTGGCTACTATTGTCCAAGGCAAGATCTCCATTCCTCTCACCTGGAGTATTCCTACCCAGTCTGCCTGCTTCCTCTCTTGTCCTATCAATCATTCTCAACATTGCACCAAATGACTTTTTTTAAGAAGGTAACACCATGCACTTACGGGTTAGTGCAATTGTGCACACATGTGTGTAACACATATACACACACACACATGCACTTCAATAGCACTAGAATAAAAACCATATTCTTCCTCGTGGCCTGCAAGGCCCTGCGTGGCCGGCCCCCAGCCTACGTCTCCCCATCATTTGCAAAGCTCTCACTAGCCTTCTTTCTGTTCCTGGCCTGTGTCAAGCTCTCCCTCATTTTATAAACTCCAGACCTGCTGCTCCTGGCACCCAGAATGCTTTATCTCCTGCTCTACTCATGGCTATCTCCCCCTCATCCCTCAAGTCTCAACCACAATGGTTCTTCCCCCGATGGGCCTTCCTTCTCCCATGACCCAATCTCAGGTCCCTGCTTATTATATTCTCCATTTGCAGGACATCACTGTCTCCCCCAGTCTCAAATGCATCTCAGTTGTTCTCTTAAATGACCCACTTGCCTCCTTTTGGGTTTGATTTTCCAATCTCAGAATCCCACTGTTCTAAAAAAAGCTGTTCTAGACTGATTTTTATTTTAATGCTTCATCTTAGATATCACATTCATTTTTAGGTGGCATGCAAGCACCGGAAGACTTATTTTCATTTGTCAAACCTTAAAGTAAGGAATACTTATGAATCTGAATTAGTCCAGTCTAACTTAAAAACTAAATAGGGACAAGAAAATACAACACATGTCAACAACACCAACAGAAAGGTATATTGCTGGGGAGTGGTGGTGAAAATAAAGTTTAGTACCAGGTTACGGCTTCACTTTGCTTTAGACGGAAAAAGCCTGGAATCCCTAACCAAATAGTTCACTGGCTGTCTGGTCATGTATTGGCATGAAAAGACTTCTATTTTTCACAAGAACACAATAATCCTTTTGATGACTTGCCCATCTGATGAATTACAGTGTCCAAAACACAAAAGGAAAAATAATGGATCACTGTGCCATGTTTGTTGCTTTTACTTGTAAAAATCATTGTTTTCAGATACAGACCTACTATAACCCTCTGCACTCACTGCTCATACAAGATGGTGGGTTTCCTTGAGCCGTGTTTATCTATGTCAAAACACAGTGGCTGACTGCTCTTTCTAAACTCTAGAATTTGCAATATAAGAGTTGTAAAGCCTCAGAGTTTAATACAAAGGCTGAAACAGGCAGTATTCCAGCAGGAATGACTTCTCTCGGGGGCTTTAACTGACACTGACTGCAGTTAGGCAGCACTTAAATAAATTCTCTGTGGTAAGGGGCAAGGCTTGTGAAGTACTTCCATGAGCAGGCACATTTTTCATATTTACTTGAAAAAAGTGCTCTGTTGTGATGAGCTACAAGATACACTGACAGCTATCATACATTAAAAATTCACTAAATTTAAATTACTACATTTGGAAATGTGGACATTTACTTGAACCACAATTTATGACCCCCTTGCATACCTGTCATCTCAAAATTGTATGGAAGATTTTCCAGAGTTAAGATTTAATCACTATTTATACAAAATGCCCACCAACAAATCCCTGGACATATTCCTGTGTGTCTGCCTGGATCTCTTTTCCAAGTTTATTCTGGGAAAAATAGATCAAGGCTGAGGAGTGTCAATCCTTCATTAATGAGAGTGCATTTTTAGAATCAGACCTATAAACATAGAGAACTGATGGTTGCCAGAGAGAAACAGGACAGGGGATGGGCAAAATGGGTGAAGGGCAATGGGAGATACAGGCTTCCAGTTACGGAATGAAGAAGTCATGGCGATGAGAGATACAGAAGAGAAAACACAATTAATGATATTGTGATAGTATTGTGTGGTGACAGATGGTCGCTTCACTTGTGGTAAACACAGCATTACACAGAAGTTGAGTCACCTGTTGTATACCTGAAGCTGACGTAACATTGTTACATCAACTACACTAAAAAACTTAAAATTATACATGCGCCCACACACACAAGCGCATTTTTATCTACTAGCTTATCTGTTTCAGCTACTTAAAAGAGAAGTTGTTCTAGTTCCTATTTCAGAAAAAGGTCAGTAATTAGAAGCAACCAAGAAAGGTTTTAGGTGATCAATAGTAGTGAAACAAATTTTTAAATTTAATATTACTATTTTTGTGTATGTTTTGAGATTAATCAACCAAAAAATGTTGGAAAACTATTTCTGAGAGAAAGTTATCCACATCAATTACTTTCTCCCAGGTAGAAAATAAAATGAAGTCTCTTATAAAGCATTCTAATATAAAATTAACTTTAGCTCCTTTACAGAAAACCTGCTATTAACCCAAAATTAGGATAATAAGATATATATATGAAAGGAAGGAATATCAATTTATTTCCATATGTAAAATATATAAAACTACAAATATGTAGCTAATTAGAATTCTAATAAAACAATATAGAAATATATACAAATCTCCCTCCCCCTCCCCCCACCCCAGCCTTGGCTGAAGAACTAGTGATTACACTGTATTTTCTTTCCTTTTGTTAAAGCACTACATTTCAACTAATCTTTGGAAGTTGTGGATGGTTCCTCATATGCTAGAAAGTTTGGTAAGCTTCAGTAAAGGTTTTTAAACTCCTAAAATTAAAACATTTTAAGTTCCTTTGAATAAATGATTCTTATGTTATCATACCCAAACCCTTAGAATTCCACTTTGCCATTAATTAACAAGTTCGAGAAATTCAGACACGTAAAATACATCACAATTAAGTCAGATCAGTAACTGTGTGTTTGTCCACCATCTTACCCAAGAGAATTCTCAATATTTGCATACATTGACAGTAAAGAAAATTTAGGTTCAGAATGACAGCTGTAAAATACAATAAAACTTTTCTTGTGAGTATAAGAAATACCATTTTATTTACTCAGAAAAAATAGCTGTCCCTCTAGGATGTTTCTGGGGACCTCATTAACTACATCAACACTTTCTGATCCCACTGGATTAGAGAAAGACTAAAGGAATCCAAATTATCATAAATGTGTTTACCTCCATCTAGGCTCCTGGAGACACGTTTGCTAGAGGTACGCTCAAAGTGTGGCGCTGGCCTATCAATGAGGGTGCTTGCCTGACGGGTCTGGGCTTGGGTACGGCCGCTGTAGCGGAATTTGGACCCCAAGGTCAGGAACTTGGCCTTTGGTGGCTGCTCTGGAGACACAAGCCTGTAGGGAGAAACAAAGAACTGAAATAGGAGCCTTTATGAATTTTCTTTTTTTAAAAAAACATTGAAACTTTATATTTTAATATCCCATTTTACTAAGATTACTCAACTTAAAGAGCAAAAGGCTGCCTAAACTTTCTAATGAAAAAGAACATCATTTATAAACCCTCCTACATACAGAGCTTTAGGATAGTGATAAGATGACTAAATCCACAGTCATGTATTCATGAATAATATGTTTCCCTCAACCTGAGCAAAAGAGCAGCTGTTCTCAGTGTATATCAAAGGCTATTTATTTGTATTAGCTTAAATCATTTATATAAACACATATGTCTGGATTCTTGCTTCTAGCTATAAGTGCCAAGTGGCAATCCATTATCATTAGTAATTCTCAATATTTATGTCTATTTCTCCTGGGAAAGAACATCCAACTCAGGACTCCATTCCATCGAGTGATGCTTTCCCACGAAGAACACAGCACGCAGCAGATCTGTAGAGACGACTAACATCCTTTCCTGCCAGCACAGTTCTAATCCTTACACCCTGGGCTCATAATAAATGAAGGCAAACTTTCTTCATATCAGATACTTTCAGACTTATGCAAAAGTATGTTTTTAGTAAATAAATTCAATCTTGTCTGGCATACAACTGGAATTGTCTCACTTCCATTGTCTAATCACAAGTTGGCAAAACATCTTAACAAAAAAAAAGATAATCTTGAAGCATTCATTAAACAAGATGGCTTTAGTAGACAATTCCAGAATATGAGCGCCATCAAAATTTTTCTTTCATTCTCCAAGGAGTGATTTCTTAAAGACTTTGTTACAATTTCAAGTAATTTTAGACCTTCAGCTCAGGTTTTTTGTTTTTGTCTTTGTTTTAAGAAATCTTCTTCTGCTTAAAAGCAACAACAACAGATTCTAGTCAAGGAAAAGCTATCGTGATAATACAAGAGGCAACCCTCCATCAATTCTCAATGATATTAACCCAGAAAAACAATGTATTGGGATTAAACTGATGAAAGAAGAACCAATACTCTGTGGCCCTCTTGGTGGAAATCTATTCACGTAAGGTAGCAGATGAGTTTCTTAAAAACTTCCATTTTCTGCCAAAAGATTTCCAAAGGAGACACAGCTGATGCTGTTGAGAAAATCTATTCTGATAATGGCCAGTGCCTCAAACTATACTTTGGGAAATTCTGTACGTTCTTAAATTAGAATTCTGGAATACTAGAAATTTAGGCCACAACAGAACTCTTATTTGTGCTCTGAATTCTTTTTCTCAAACAACTGAGGAAACTAAGGCACAGAAAGATTAAATTTCTCAGCATCCTGATCATAAATAAGAGAGGCAGGGTGAGAAATGTGGTCACTGACCATTCTCTCTCTCTCTCTCTCTCTCTCTCTCTCTCTCTGTCTCTCATTGAATATGACAGGGTTTCCCTAACTAGCAATGGGATTTGTAACCAGTTAAATATTTAAGTCCAGGTTAGGAGAGTTCTATACAATCATATTTCTTTAGTCTAATTTGTTTTTAAGGCAACAGATGGTTGGTTGCCATTTAAATACATATCAGATTATCCACTTACACATTTTGTAAAAGATATTTCAAAAATATAAATCCGGGCGCCTGGGTGGCTCAGTGGGTTAAAGCCGCTGCCTTCGGCTCAGGTCATGATCCCAGGGTCCTGGGATCGAGGCCCACATCGGGCTCTCTGCTTGGCAGGGAGCCTGCTTCCTCCTCTCTCTCTGCCTGCCTCTCTGCCTACTTGTGATCTGATCTCTCTCTCTCTCTCTGTCAAATAAATAAATAAAAATCTTTAAAAAAAAAAAAAATATATAAATCCAAGAAATACAAGGTAGGTGTTTTAAAGGCATATACCTATCTATCACAATGTAAGATTAGGAAAGTCATTAACTAGAGGATTATTTTATTTCAACTTGAGATAAAATACTTCCTTACCCAAATGGCACTGGTGACCATATACACAAAATACAAACTTACAGATTAATTTTCTGACAACAAAGAAATCCTTACTTAAGTTGCAATTAAATAGAAGCAAATATCAAAACAAAAATGGACGGACTGAACAAAGACATTAGCTTTTTCTAAAAGAATATTTTTGGCGGGCGCCTGGGTGGCTCAGTGGGTTAAAGCCTCTACCTTCAGTTCAGGTCATGATCTCAGGGTCCTGGGATCGAGGCCCATATCGGGCTCCCTGCTCGGCAGGGAGCCTGCTTCCCCCTCTCTCTCTCTGCCTGCCTCTGCCTACTTGTGATCTCTCTCTCTGTCAAATAAATAAATAAAATCTTTTAAAAAAAAAGAATATTTTTGGCAACTTAAGTCAATGGTAATGCAAATAAATTTCCTACCAAAATGTAGGCGAAGCAACAAAGTGTTTCAAGATCACTGAACAATTATTTCCTTTTGACGTTATTTTTCTTTACCAACCAAGACCCTACCTTCATAAAAGCAACATCAAAATCACTACAAGACCTCTATCATTTCATTTTGGGGTATTTCAAAGCTATAAATAAGGACCTAATCATTCTAGAGTTTTAATGGTCCTGAGCAAGATGATCTAAGGTGACATCACAAAAGAAATCAACTTTAACATATTTTACTGCTTAAGAAAGCACAGTAACATTTTAATTTTATAAAAATCCTCCCATTATAGATCAAGTATCATTGTTTCATTATTATATTATTTTAATATTACAATGCTTATTATTAATTACCTATGGAAAGTAAAGGAACATTTTAAGAAAAACCCGTATTTCAGTTACTAAAGTCAACCAGACAGTTAACAATAAAGCTCTCTATGAAGCAACAGATACACTGATTGACTTACTCTGGATCCACAATGCCAAGTTTAAATGACAGTTTAATGCCAGGCTACGGGAACCTGTGTTAATCTTGTTTATATGCTACCGCCACCACCAAAAGCCGAGCACGTGGGGGGGGGTGGGGAGCACATCAGCCATAAATACGGTCAGAAAGTACAGCAGAGCGGGTCCACGGTGGGCACTGTGAGTCACAGGGCCTGGCTCTAAATTCCACCTCCACCCATGACCGTCTATAGGACCACAGGCACATTTCTTAACTTCTCTGTTCTGCAGTCTTTCCGAATGTAAAGTGAAGATTACAACGATGTTGTAAAGATTAAAAGAATTGATCCGTGTACAGCACTTAGAAAGGTGATAGGCCCTATCAAACACTCAAAGAAGAATAACAGCTTTATTATTATGTTCTTGTTCCCCTAGTGTTAGTCTGGTTGAGTGGCTATCGATCAACAGAAAGATCTGTGTCTTTAATGGCTTCAATCTGAAAGCCATTTTAATTTTCTGAAGAAATCATTTGTATCTTTTGTGATAAAAACAGAACAAAATCCAGATCTGATTCAAAGCACTCTGCAAACCAATTATGAATGCCCTGCTTTAGAGACACTGTTTCCTATCATTTGTAAGAGAAGTTACACAAGGTTTAAAGATCTAAAAATCCTTTTGTTAACCATTATCTCAAAAGTCTGCAGAAGCAAACTGGTCTACTTTTAAATTGGATGCATAATATGTTAGCAAACATGGAGAAGCCTAGCGCTTTGAAGGGCTAACAGACATTTCAGAAACACCTGCTAGAAGAATACCAGAGGAAGGACCACACAGAGATGACCAGTGTGGGCTTTGGGATCACAGAGCCAGGTCCCCAGCTCTGCGTGGGCGCCTGGCCCCTGTGCCCTTTATGGGACCAGCTCTGAGCCACTTGCTCAGTGGGGGTGAGCAATACATGGGGGGGTGCAAGGTAAAGCAAGTGGTCACGTGTCTGACAACAATATCCGCTCAACGAATGTAGCACCTGTCATTTCTAAAATAGTTATTGTTTCCATTATCATTACCTGACAGGAAAGCCTACTATCTGTCCTGCCTTGACCTGTGTGTCATTTAACTTGTAAACGTTATCTGCTAGCTTTATCTGAGGCAGGTGCATGTTGTTCTGAGGAGAAATTTGTCATGGCTACCAAGAAAAATTATAAATTTTTCAAAGATTAATATGCTCAGTGTAACTATGTCAGATGGATTCAAATATATTTTATGAGTTACATTTCTCTAAAATGAATGTATTAGAGCAGTCTTAAAAACAGATTATGTGTCAATTTAACTTGAAAGAGTCACTTGTACCAGCTAATAATTCGCCTTAAAAATAGCACACTGTAGTACCCAACTAAGAATAATGACGATGCTGATGGTGATGAGAAACATTATTATATACCAGAAATAGTTCTACATTTGTTTTGTGTGTTTTCTCACTTACTTTTCGAAGCAACCCTGTAAGGTAAGTACTATTACTACCATTGCATGGATGACGGAAGTGAGACTCAGAAAGGTAAAGCGACTTACCCACAGTCACACCCCCAGTGTGTGGTGGGACAGTAGTAGCAAAGCAAGAGTCCAAAGTAAAGAGCTTCAAGATGGAGGATCATAGCTATACAGACCACAGTAATAGGAATTGAGGAAAGAGAGAAAATGACCAGCTAAGAAGAGTAATGAAGAAATATGCCCTTGAAGACGAGCACAAAAGGAGATGGGACCCAAGCTAAAGATAGCTAGAGGTCTAAGGAGATCTTCTGGTTTTCTTATTTGTCTATTTTGGTTTTTAAAGGAGTAAGACATGGACATGTTTACTGGCCAAAGAAGAAGTCAAAGGCACTTACTAGAGAGTACCTAAAGTACAAAGCATGATCCTACGTGAGGCATAAAATGAAGGATCAAGACTCCATGGGGAATGATTATTTTTTTCCTTTAGACAGGACAGAGGGAAAGAATGAAGAGAAAAAGGAAAGAATGCTACATAATTATGGGCAAAAGAGGGAAAAGAGAGGGTATGTGAAACCGAGATTGCTCATGACCACAGTTGTTATAATCCGTGACCCACACAAAGAGGGCATCTGATCAGAGAGGCCAGGTTCCTAGGGGCTCAGGAAGACCAAGAATATTGTAATGGGAAAGGAAGGAAAAGGTTTGGCTGCCTGGCAGCTCTGAGGATCAACCTGACATGGGAAATAACATATTGCACTGTCCGGAGTTGTGTGATTTTCTCATAAGGGATGGGCGTGTGTACCAGGATATTTGCTGTTGAAGGCAGCGTCTGCAAGCACAGATCCAGGGGTGGTAAGGTCGAGACACAGGACTGACCCAGGACCAGCAGCCTGGCAGGCTGATGTGCACAATGGGCACGTGGTCAGAACATCCTGACAGAGCAGCAAAGGGACAGACCCCCAACGTTTGGGCTGGTTGGGGAAAGAAGTTAAACGGGAGGGGGTGGTGAGGACAATGAAATGAAGCCTGTGATGAATGGCGGTGACAGGAGGAATGGCAGTCAGGCTTGGAGAGTGCAGTGACAGGAAGAAAGGCAGCTGCAGTCCGTGGAGTTTGGCACCAGCATAGATGCAGATCAGCTCTGAGTGAGAACAAGGCACGGCCAAGGAGATATGGCACTGAGGAGAGCAAAAACTGTAAGATAAGGCATGCCTGCCTCTGTCCCTCTCTCCAATGACCACCTCTTAATATGCACAGGGAACCAATAGCTGTTCTAATGAATTTTAAACTGTTGCATTAAAATTACCTGTAGAAGGTATGATGTTCCACACACACTTTCCATAGTCTTTTTGCTGCCCGATGATTTGGCAGTTTGAATCCAATGGTGCTCTCAAATTGTTCAAGCTAGAATAAATCAATACACTAAATCAGTATATTTTCTTAGGAGTTGATGAGGCGCTACTGACATACACGCACTCAGATGTTTCTGTGATAAGTTAGTTCTCAAAAATAGGAGACATTTGTATACCCAGCATAATTACAGAAAATGAATTTTTCAGAGACTGCAATACTAGTTTCTGTGAAAAGCAGAATTTCATACAACTAGACTCGAACCCACGTCCGCTACAACTCATTCTACCATCTTCCTACTGATCTCTGTCACTGAGTTGCTCTGACAACAACAAAATAATGCCCTCCCCCCACTATGTGGCAGGCGTTTACTACTTTTCTTTTTTGCTAGAAGTTATGGGTGGCTCTTGCTTTTTTTTTAGCATCATGGAATTCCATGCATGCTTATCATTAAGAATTCTGGTATTTTTTTGCCACAAAAGAATAAAGAATAGTTCATTTTATTAAAATTCAGTGGGTTAAAATTCAGTTATCCCATGGCCATAAAGAAGAACATTGACCAGAGGTGTTTAGTTATGCCCAGTCGCACGTGACATTGCTTACCTCTGCTGGCCTAACTTTAATGTAGAAGTTACTGCGCTTATAGGAAATTTTCAAGATTTTCGGCCAAGCAAAACGATTGATTCTCAGTCTGTCTTTGTAAATGAGGAGCCCGTTGGCACACACACCCAGCTTGATGTCCACGCCTTCCGAGTCCTGCCAAGCATAAGCCATTTGACCGTGGTTAGAGCTGTCAAAGTGACATGGATCAGGAAGTTCCTTATCCAACCCCCTCCCCTTCAACCATGACCAGGAATGCCAATTTTACAGGTTGGTATTTAAACCTCAGTGACAGTCCACAAGTTAACAGACTATCTTAAATCTATTATCTTCCAGGACCAAATCTGACTGGTCAAAGAGGTACAGTCACTTGACCACAGGATACGATATTCTCCAAAAACACAACTTCTGTGTTTCCCAGACTGCCTGCAAGAGCTAATGGGGAAGAAGGGAAACAGAACTCAGTGCAGACATTCTGAAGAGATGGGGTTTTCCTGGAGGCTATTCCAGCCCGGGGGGACAGTCTGTTGGCTCACCCTTAGGTGCGGTCAGCCATTTTACTTCAGGCAAATTTATTTCAGATGGACTATGCTAGCTAATAGCTGTTAAATTTATGCCTCTATTCAGCAAAATACCAATCCCTCACAGAAAATTTCTCTTCGACACTGACTGCTGAAATCTCTGAATTCTTCAGAGCCGCTCTTCAATAACTCAGAGGGCTGACCTCCAGTCCGCACTAGAGCATTGCTTTGGCTGGCATATTTCAATGGACTGCAGACTAGTCTTGAATTTATCCAAATGGTGTTCCCTCCCCAGAATCTTAACTTGGAGTAGATGACAATCTAGAATTATCACAAGCCTGAATGATTTTTAAAACCAGATAAATTTACAGATAAAAGTGAAACAGCGTCTCCCCGCATTGCAAGTGATACTTGCAATGGACCCAATACACACAACACTTAAAACACACAGGTCAGGTTGTTGTTTAACTTTTAAGGGAAGAACTGGATCTCATTCAAGATACATAAACTTGGGCGCCTGGGTGGCTCAGTGGGTTAAAGCCTCTGCCTTCAGCTCAGGTCATGATCTCAGGGTCCTGGGATCGAGGCCTGCATCGGGCTCTCTGCTCAGCAGGGAGCCTGCTTCCTCCTCTCTCTCTGTCTGCCTCTCTGCCTGTGATCTAATCTCTGTGTCAAATAAATAAATAAAATCTTTAAAAAAAAAAGATACATAAACTTGAAGATTATTATTCAGAGAAATTTACATTTTCAGAAATCATTTACAACATGGCAGAAATTCTTACTGAGCCTGCTGAAACAAACACCACATTTAGATTTTATTTATTTATTTGAGAGAGAGTGAGAGAGAACATGAGAGGGGAGAAGGTCAGAGGGAGAAGCAGACTCCCCGTGAAGCCAGGAGCCCGATGCGGGACTCGATCCCAGGACTCTGGGACCATGACCTGAGCCAAAAGCAGTCAGTTAACCAACTGAGCCACCCAGGCGTCCACAAACGCCTCATTTAACCTAAGTCTCATATTCAATCGAAGTGTAACATTTTGACAGCCTTGTTACTGAGTCATCTAAAACAAATCAGTTTACTTTTTTAAAAGTAGAAGGATAGTACTGAGTAACGGATGCCAATTGCTTTCTCTGCTGCCATACCTGAGTAAGTCATATATACACATAAAATTACATTGGACAATCTGAGCAAGTTTTTAAAAAATCTAATCTATAAGGTGTCTTATTCACCCGAATCTGGCAGCCCCAATTCTCTCTAGGAATAGAGAAAAAGGCTGGGATGAATCAGGCACAGGTGCCCAAGCGACTTGGCACTGGCCGCAAATGAAGTGTTTGCCAAAAACATCACTGGCCATGGCCACAGGGAGCAGGCCGGAAGACTGCCCAAGACAGCATGTTCTCACCACAAGTAAGGAGGCAACACTGACTTGAAACATTGAACAAAGTCATCTCTAGTCTGAGCAATCTGCAGACAGGACACTGATGCTATTTTATCTTCCCAAAGAATAAACACAATTTGGAACCAAGTAAATTGGTTCATTTTCCATTGTTCCACATACTGCTTCAGAATTATCAGCATTTGTGGGAATACGAATTAGAGATAAAGAGTAACAAGTGAAAGGGAAAAAAGCATGCCTTAGTCCTCCATACTTGACTTCTGCCAATCATCAGCAACAAGGTCAGAAAAATAAACAAATACAAAAGGAGCGCCATGTTTGCCTTGCTCACTCCTTCTCAGGAAGCTGAGACCTACGCATATCAGCAGGATCCCAGGCCCTCTGACTTCTCAAAGTTCTCGAAGATCAGAGAGAGGAGAGAGGAGAGGGAGGTCAGGGACACATCCCTGTGACAACTGCAGCTCCTCTGAAGACCATCCTCTCCAAACAAGATCTCTCCTTCTGGGTTCTAGCAACCAATCTCTGCTCTCACCCCTTCGGAGGAATTGGGAGGGCTGCTGGTTTGCACTCAGAGGTATCCTAGTCTTGTCATCTCCCTGTACCTGTGTGTCAAGGGTCCTTCCATTCAATGCTCTTTGGCCTGTCCCAGTAGGAGTGTGCCATTAAGAACTCTTAATAAAAAGAATATATATATATATATATATAATCGAGACAATGAAAGATGAAGGCACAAACTTCAAACTCCACCAAAAGTTCTTTTAAATTGCTATGTACTTTCTTTTCAACACACAAGTATCCTCCTCATCAATTATTATGAGTCTATCAGATGACAAACAGAATGAATAAATTGATGTTACTCTAAGTTTGTTTAAAAAGCAATCTGTCCTAACCCCACAGCAAGAATGGATATTATACTGAAATAGAGCCCACAACTTTTTTTTTACTTTTCTAAGATACACCTTAAAAAACAAGAATCATGGGTGCTTGGGTGGCTCAGTCATTAAGCGTCTGCCTTTGGCTCAGGTCATGATCCCAGGGTCCTGGGATCGAATCCTGCATTGGGCTCCCTGCTCGGCAGGAAGCCTGCTTCTCTCTCTTCCACTCCCCCTACTTGTGTTCCCTCTCTTGCTGTGTCTCTTTTAAATAAATAAATAAATTCCTTACAAAACAAACAAACAAACAAGAATCGTGAAACCTTGCCAAGTATTGCCACCTAAGAATTGGTTTCTAACCAATGATAAACAAATTAAAAAATTTACACATGGCCAGAATGACAGGATTTAAGAAAAGGAGAGACCCGAGAGCTTTTTGGTCCCAAACCCGTTCTCTCCTGCCTCCCCTGTCTGGGTCTCTTGGCTGACCCCGCCTGTCTCCATCACAGAGAGAAAGGAACTAGAAGACATGCAAGTGGTAGGAAGCCCCATTTGACCCACTAGAATTTATCAGAAGGTATCAGGCAAATATGGGAATGCTTAACAATATGCAGCTTAAGCAAGTCGTTCTCTGCACTCTGTCTTATGCAGTTGTAAAATTAAAAAATACAAATCTTAAATGAGGTGGTGTACGTGGAAGTAGTTTTAAGAATTAAAGGCATTTAGTACCTAGCAGTTAAAAATGATGATGCCAGACCAGAGATGATTACTGACATGGAAAAATCTTTTAACAGAGGAAGCGAAAAACAACCAACCAACCAATAAAAGCAAACCCTCACAAAATGATACCTATAGTATGATCCTATTGAAAAAATGCCTCAGAGTTCAAGTGCTCAGAGTTTTTTTCTAAGAAAACAAGAAAATGTATCAAAACAGTCATAGTGCTTATTTCTGCATAAAGAGATTTCAGTGTTGTTTGTTTTTCTCTTTGTTTGCTCCTATTTTCTGTAATGTACACGTATTACTTTTGTAACTAGGAAAAACAGAGAATAAAAGGAAGCCACTAAGGAAAAAAGTGCTTTGCAAACATGAAGTACTAACAACACAAGAGCAGGAATGATTAACCCAAGGTGTAGGGAGGGAAGAGGTCTTCGGGTGGGAGGCTTTCCAAGAGATGTCTCCAATCACACCATCAGAGATTCCCTGGCTACATGCAGGGATTGGCAGGGTCTTTTAAAACCAGACAACCACTGCTTCCCTGCGCAGGCTGACTCGGGACACATTTTTCAAAAGCAAATCCACCTTCTGCCTTACCTCCTGTTCTCCTCCTGGGCTCTCCTCAGTCTGTGATCATCTGGACTAGGGTCATGAAGCATGTGATGCTTATTAGCGGCATCCTCGCAACCCAATCCCCTCCTCCTATCACCTAGGCCACCATTCCATCCTCTTCCCGCCTCTCAAGTTAGGCTGCAGATGCTACCTCCCCAGGAGCTTGGGCCAGTCTCCTCCATCTCACAAGAAGTACCAAAACAGACCTGCGGAGAAGAGCCCAACCCTCAGGCTCCTTCACAAGCCCAAGTTTTTTTCAAAAATGGTTCCATCCACACTAGGAACTGCTCTCCCCTCCCACGACAGAGGTGGGAGGGGGGCTGCGAGAGAGGCAGCACCTGACACAGCAAAGCTGGGATGCAGAATAAGCCAGGACAAGGGGTAAAGATGGCTGACAGGGGCGTCTTACGGTACATGCATACAAGAGGGAATTCACGGAAAACACTGAGAAAAGAAGTAGGGCCAGAATTAGTGGTCCTTCCCACAAGCATAAACCCCACCGTTAGTCACTGAAGAATTATTACAGACACCCTCAAGTGAGGGTGAACAGCCTTTTCCTAAAAGTGAGCACAGCCCCTCTGAAACTGGAGTCCTCTCAGACCTTCTGTCAAGAGACGGGAAAGATGCCACTTCCCGGGACACAGACAGTACCTTGGCATGATGTAGGTCAACACCATACATGGAGAGCCTCTTTGCATTTTCTAAGAACTGAGAATCAGCTTGTGCTGGAGATAAGCCCCTGAGAATCAAAAGAGACAATATTATCTTATTGGGAGACGCAAGGCAAATGTGGCCAGAATGGGAAAGGAGCGTGAGCTCAGCGAGTCCGGGGTGGGGGGAAGCAGCCCCACAAAATCTGTATACAAGCAGGAAACGGGTAAGAAGGCTTACCTCTGAACCTCAGGCATTTTTCCTCATAAGATAGAAAGGGTAAGGGTAGAGATTTAGATTATCTCAGAAAATTGCTTTCAGTTTTTTCCCCACTGGAAAAATGGGTGCAACCTAAGTTATCTGAGAATACAAAAGTGATCTCATCTTTCTGAAAAAGGCAGATTCTTGCTTCCTACTCCTTCATTTTATTTCACCAGGACGGCTCATAATACAGACCACAAGTACTAGTATTTGATTTTACACCTACTATGGTAGTTAACATGTATCACATGCTGCCCATACTAAAATTATTTCCGTCCTTATTCACAACTCCACAAATTTTCAATTCCCACAGAGCAAGGACTCTGTATTCACCATGGCATTTCAGGACCTGCTATTTCAAATTCAAATTATCCAGGAAATACCTATTGAGTAGATTTGGAGTAAAGTTAATAATATAAGAAATACTGTTTGGTTTTTTTTTTTTTTTCACAGAAAAATCAATGAATGTGGTCGGTTTAAAAATTTCTAATTTCTGAAAGTTCCTTTCCAAGCATTTTTGTCAATTTTTTAATAAAATTTTCACCCTGCAATGTGGGACAAACTGTAATTTTGTAGTGAGAGTTTTTTAAACTTGTGCTAAAGAACACATTTATTTTCACAAAGATATAAAAATCCTTGAAATGTAATATGGTATATTTACTATGGTATTAAGGAAGTAAGTTAAGCCTAACTGCTAAAGCAAAGGTCATCTTTTGTGGATAGAGAAAACACCCAAGTGTATTTTGGTTACTGCTCCTAGGTCCATTACCGCCCACATTTCTGATCCAAACCCTAAAGCCTATCTTTCCAGCCTTAGCAAATAGAATAAAAACAAAAGGCAGAATACACAGTAAATCCCAAATGCGTATGTGGGTATGCCTGCTGCGCATGCGTGTGTGTGTGTTAGGGGGACAGGTTTGGGAGGAGGTGGAAGGAGCTATCCTAGGGCGGAGTAAATTTCTCCAATAAATGAAAGCCCTGAGGACCATGAGCTCTGATCTTCACAGGAAAGTCCTGAACACAATGAAAGACTATCACCAGGGCTACAGGTTGTCTGGATTAGTACCAAGTGAGGTTCCAGAAGGAAAAGCTGGCTAATCCTGCAAACTACACTCAAATGTCTAGCAAGTGTGAGAAGGGAAGTGGGTTAAACCTCCCATGGCTGTTCTCTCCCCGGGATTCGAGTCACCAGACCTGTGGGTTTTATGCAGCTCTGCCACCTTCTCTTCCAGCTCCTTCGTCTGCATGGGGGCAAACTGGAAGTCACTGAGGTCACTACTGCCATGTTCTTCTGGATCATAGTCCCCAAGTTCAGCCTGCAGTGTGTAAGATCCCAGCAGGGCGTGCGTCACAAAAGAGCAAGGCAGGCGGCCAGAGGCAATGTCCTGCCGGAGCTGAAGGCACAAGAAGTATCTATGAGGAGCAAGGGGGAGAAAGGGTGGGGAAGAACATCAGTTAGGACTGTAGCACTAAGCATCCTTGAGTTTTCGTATGCCTTTGAAAACAGACAGACAATATAGTCAACTCTTTAGACTGCTCTCCTTTGATTTAAAACTGTAATCAAAATTTGCATGTCCCTCAAAAGTTGTAAAGACTAATGGAATTTTAAAAACAGCAGCAGTTCTTATGCATTTTTAAGAAGAGCTAAGGTCTCCCACCCTTTATCCTTCCTAGCCTTTTCACACTAATTTCTTTTCCTGGAAAAGAAAATTGAACGATTTTAAGTCAATCTTTACTTTAAAGCCCTTACTTGCCTGTTTGCTCCGTCTAAAGAGGCAGCCAGTTCGTTTAGAATAGAAAAAGCATGAGCTTCAGGACCAGGCACAGCTGACCCTGTGAGACCTTAAGCAAGCTCATTTACTTGCCCACTTGTAAAATGAGAATTCTACCCCCTCTTTGAAGGTGAGGATAAAAAGTAGATAATATAAATCAAACACATCACGTGTTCCCTAGGAATCAATACCTAACAGCCATAGTAAGAATAATCTTTATAATTATAATGTTATGTTATAAGAGTGGTTATTATTCTATGTTCCAAGTGGTTTTACTACACAGTTAGTTATAAAACATTCTATTTTCCACTAAATGACACGCAGAACCATGTTATCTATATTCTATGAGGAACTGGGTAGGGCACTACCAACTCCTTTGCTGACATTTTAAAACTTGATTTCTACTCTTGAATTTAACTACTTGCTAATAAGATTACCATCGACCCCTCCAAACTGAACGGCCCCACATCCTTGAAGGTCTTTGAGAGAGTGTCATTCCTACAAGCAGCCGGCCACCTTCTTTCTTTCTTTGCCCAGCTGGTGTCTTGGCCCGGTCCCCTCCTGCACCCGGCCGCACACGTTCCCACCCCATGACTGTTGGGTCAGACAGCATAATCTGCAATGTGCGGTCAGCCATCACCTAGTTCAGTTATACCTAGATTACCACCAAGTCCGCTGTCAGGTGGGGTGGAAACCGGGTTTAACATCTGCCTACTGCCACAGTTGGCAAAGTACTTGCCACGCAGCAAGTGCTCAATGGTCTTCTGAGAGAACAGAAGTCCCCTCACTGTCACTACAGTCTGAGGATTTTTATGCATCGCAGGAGCTCTCTTTCTAAGGGGGAATATATTCCCTTGATCCCTGAAATACCACAGGAACAACTGCATTAACTCTAGAAACCTCACTTTTAAACTAGGATTCCAGGGTATCCTTCGATTCTTGAAGTCTAATCAAGAACAGGGCTGGTTCTCCACATTCTATGGCACTTTGAAGACCTCAGCACAAAGATTCCATCTATTTCTAAGATCTCTTCCTCCCTTTTAGATAATAGTGTCGGGACTTTACACATTCGTCCTTTCCTGTTTTCAAAGACAAAGTCAAAGACCCAAAATCTTCCAACAAAAACTCCAACAGCTTCCTGAACTTCCCAGTTCCATCTTCTTCACAGAGCAGGACCAGGCAACTCTCAAACATTATTCTGAACAGTGTTCCTAGACTCCTCAAAAGCCACCTCACCTTCTAAATTTGCATTCAAGTCATGGAGAAGATTTCAGTCATGACATCTGGGCTACCAGGCAGGTGGCTGGTCTCTCAGGCTGCCTGCTGAGCCTTTTGGTTATTCGCTCACCAAACTATCTCATTTCTCTCACCACCCAGAGTGAGACTGTTCAAGCCCCATTTCAAAGAAAAACCCAAGCACTTACTGATGCCGTAAATTGCAATCACCAGAGGATTACCATCCCCCAAACAAATCACTGCAAGAAGAAGCGTATGTACAGAGAGGGAGCTGGGTCACAAAGCCCCTACTGCCACACTCAAAGGCATTCCTGTGGTGAGGCTCTGTCTCCAGAGCACATCAACCCGTCAGGTTTAATGCTCCCAAGTAGCTCACTGTGCAGTTAGGAAGGCTACGGTTTATTATATACTTGCTGAAGCTAATTCGATCACAACTTACTTAGTATCAGAAAACCCCTATCTAGCAACAAGGAGCAGTAGGCAGGGGTGGGGGTGGGGTGAGGGAGACTTGTCATTTATCCAGGCTTGGAAAGGAATCTCCCTCATTCCTCTTTCACGTGGGTATCACACACCCTCAAGCACTGACAGGACCTGATGTCTGACAACAAAACTGGACTAACAGAAAGCATCAAGGGCACAGGAACCACAGGAATCCAAAGCAGAGTTTTTCAGTAAGACCCTGTGGCTTTCTAAAAGTGTATTCTGAACACAGTTGTCCTTGGCCATGTAATCTACGCACCTATTCTTACCAAAGCTAGTAAGTCCTATGGCTGGTAACCAAGCTGAATAGGGCTGAGAGGTCAAGCCTCGTGGGGATTCAAATGTTCCTTGGTTACTATTTAAATACTCAGTCACTCTCAGAATCAGTAAATGCTCTCTCGCTTCTCAACTGAATCATTTGCAACTTAAGCATCTGTTTGTATCTGCCCAATCTCAAAGGAGGTGGATATGAAATAGCTATTAGAAAACCCTACCTTACTGGGGTTTTTTTCCCCTTTGAGGTAGGAGACGACCCCCACCCCCAAAATGGGCTTTTCAAAATAATTTCCTTTTTCTACACTTTTATCACCTTTGTGATTGATAGAAGACTAGTACACAGGTACACAAGTGTTATATAATAAAAACCATCTTAGTATTAACCTGAAATATTAAATATCAATGGCTTTAAAAAGTGTAACATAAGAAACAAAGTTGCCAGAAATATAATTTTTTAATATTCCATTACTCAACTATAAATGGAGAAACTTTTAAAAAGGGATTAAAATTTTTTAAACTGGCAACATTTCCAGCTATTTTGGAGTACACTCATTTCCAAGGAAACTTCTACAACTCCACTTATGAAAAAATATCTTTGTTTTGATCCTGAAATTACCATTATTCTCCCACAGCACAAAAATTAATGAGAGCTGTAAGTAGAGATTTGTTTTAAAATATAAGGATAAAGTACCTGGTGAGATCTTCAGTCAACTGAGAAGGATCAGGAGGATAAAACTTCACATTAAAGGTGAACAGCCAAGGAAGATCTATAATTATTAAATATGGTTATTTACTCAACCAACAGAATGACCACTTATTTTGATAAAAATTAAAGGTTAATGTTCAAACAGTACACACCAGTCCTACTATGAATCAGTTTGGAGAATTTCATTTTATAGTATTAAGAGAACTATTTACAAAAACAATGAAAAATAAAAATTACATCAATAACCCACTATTAGAGAACAGGCTCACTTTTGTTTTCAAAAGTTTTATTTATTTGAGAGAAAGTATGGGGAGGGAGGGAGGGAGAGGGAGAGAGAGAGAGAGAGAGAGAGAGAGAGAGAGAGGGAGAGAGAGAAACTCCAGCAGACTGCCCACTGAGCTCAGGGCCCAAAACAGAGCTCAATCTCAAGACCCTGAGATCATTACCTGAGCTGAAATCAAGAACAGGATGCTTAACAGAGTGCCCCACCCAGGGACCCCAGATTCACTTTTTTTTTATAAACACTTACTAATACTTCAAATATTTTGTATGTAATCATTTTAAGATTTGTTTGAACCACAGTATCTCTACATGCCAAATATTCTCTACTATTAAAAAAAAAGTATTTTAAGATTTGTACATTGTTGGGAGAAGGGAGGTAATAACTGATCGCTATAGCTATTCAAGAAATGATTAATGGGCGAGCTGAAGAAAGTGTTAAAAGAAATCCCAAAGAAGGGAAAGAACAGTAAAATATCACAATACTTTACAGTAGAATTATTCCTAGGTTTTATGGAGCAGGTGTAAGTATACTCATCATAGGTAACGTATGCTTGGCTATACTGTGCCACAACCAATGAATACAGCAAACAACCATGTCAGAAATGACTCGCTCAAAGTTAAAACATTGCTATTTAATTTATGGTTGATAGGTCATGCTTTGCATGACTTTAAAAATAAGAAAGAAAAACACAACTCTGGGCAGATGGCAGGTATTATTTTCCTAAAGTAATTCAAATAATTCTACGGCCAGAACTTAGGGTTGCGCTCAAAGTTCACAGCATTTCCAAAAATCAACAAAAGTGTGTGCATGTTATTTCATTCTATCCATATTTGAAGGCCTCATGGTTGCTTTAGTTTGTGGACTCAAAGAAAATTGTACTGAATCCCATTCTCTTTTCCAAAGTGTCATTTTGTTCTCTGCTCACCACCAGCACATTAACACTTCTCTCCCTCAAAAGTCAACAAATACTCAGGGGATGGCTACTGGGAACACGCACGCACTTGTACTGCCCTTAGGCTCGGTACATCACTGTTGCACTGATAAAGCCAATCCTGCATTTCTGTTCTGTGTCACACATTTAAAATACCATAATGGGAGAGAGAACTTTCCTGAAGAGCAAGACTTCCCAGTCCTACAGCACATGCTGGTGGGAATATGCGCTCTTTACCGTGACTGCTAACCCATTATGAAGCAAAGTCAACACAGGATTATCAGTTCTTAATGGATCCTTATTTCCGGGTTTCCAGGTATTACCATGAGCACTTGCTTGCCTGGATAGGACTGCAGGGAGAAGTTTCTAATACAACAATTACATTTTACCACTAATAACGCTAAACTGTGAATTAAATATGGCCACAAAAAAATTTCCTAGCGCTATATGAATAGGCCATCTAGCTATGGACCATTTATATAGTAATCCCATGCAGGTCCTATTCGTGTACATCGGAGGAAGATTTTAAGGCAAATTTTAAACAGAACTAAGAGGCTGTCGGTTTTCAAAAGTTACTGAAAAAAGATGAACATTTACCTTTGCTAATTACCTATTAACTGAAAAGTAACAATCAAAGTATAGCAGTAGCTGGGTGAAGATAAAACTAGCAGTTTTTTGGTCCATTTTAACAGGAGCAGAAAGGAAAAGGTAAAGGCAACAGCTAAGACAATCTCCCCAGCCTCCTTTCCCCATCAGAACAGCACAGGATTCCATTTAGAGAACTAGCTCCAACCGTCTGAAAAAGCCAAACGCTATTTGTTACTGTTACTCCTCTAGCCAAACCACAAGGGCAAAAGTCCTGAAATAACTTCACAAGTAATCAAAACACAAGACCATGATTCATAATCAGCAAGAGTCTTACCTTCCAAAAATTAGGAATCTCCATGACTCAAATGAGTGGCATAGAAACATAATCAAAGAAAGGCCAAAACAAGACCATAGGAAACAAGTCAATGGAACATCAATCATGTTTCAGAGCTTATCCTGTTCTCACTATGGTGTGGGTCACTTCGCAGGTCTGGTTTCAGATAAAGTCAAAGAACCAAGCATCTGTACCTTTCTGAATTTGTGTACTCTGCAGAGCATAGAACAACTGTACAAAGGACAAAGGAAACATTCCAAGGCTCTCCTTTCTTGCATAATGTCAGCATAATGCTTACGTGTCTAATTACTCCTTTTCTTTTCTTCCCCCTTTTCCAAGATGAACGAAGCATAAATGGATGAAACACCAAGATAATAAATGCAGGGAGAAAGCAGAAGGGGGAAGGGCTGCTGGAAAACCAGGGGTAATAACAGTCAGGGTGACCAACCATCCCAGGGTGCTTAGGATTGTTGGCGTTTCAGGACTAAAAGTCCTACATCCTGAGAAACCCCCATCCTGGGAAAATCATGAAAAGTCATTCTATTCAAAGATATTTTCTTAAAAAGGGAAAAGAAAGAGGAGTCTACAAGGAGAAGAAATGGGAAAATAAGGTATATGCTCAGCATTTTAAAAGGGGGCAGAGAAGAAACGATAAGAAAGCTACC
The DNA here is from genome assembly GCA_002007465.1 of Ailurus styani. Classification (NCBI taxonomy): domain Eukaryota; kingdom Metazoa; phylum Chordata; class Mammalia; order Carnivora; family Ailuridae; genus Ailurus; species Ailurus styani. Next base: position 1,076,747 of record LNAC01000373.1, on the reverse strand, counting down.
AAAAAGATTAATGATTTCAGGGAGAAAGAGTAAGAAAAGAAGAAAACAACTGTGGAGGACCCAACGTGAGACAGAAGGTAGACAGTAAGTGACAGAAGGGAAGCGTACAAATTCGTTCCAGTGTGTTGACATCAGGAATAATAAATAAGTAGGGGATGAAACTAACAGTACAAAGGGTGTCGTGCAGGCAGGAACTCAGGGAAATGGCTTCTCCCTGGACAGCTCCGGGGCCCACGGTCTGGAAGGACTGGTAAGAACTGTGTTCTCTTGTCTAAAAATTTCAGCTCTTCATGGCTCCCTATCTTTTCTGTTTGGTCGTTCACCCACCCTGAAGTAAATTAAGTATCCAGATCCCTAGCAGAGAGTTTTCTGGGGTGATGATGTTTCCAAGCACAGATATCCTAAAGCTGGCCACGGGCAAGGCCACCTGGAGAGGCAGAACCCCTGGAGGAGCTGTGGCTGGTGAGGGGACACAGCTCAGGTCACTTTGGAAGTCTACCACAGCAGCAAACGGGAAATGCAGCAGGACGAACTAGAAACCCAGACGTAAAGAGCACACAGAGTGGCCCTGGACAGTGGACAAAGGAGTAGAGAAGACAAGAGTCACAGAGGACTGAAGAGATGGCGCTCCAGGCTTTCTTGCCCTAGACTCTGGACTCCAGTATGTCCAGGAGCCTGTATCTATGCCTCTGGGGCCAGAAACAAGCCTATTAATTAAACCAATTACACACTTCCAAAACAAAGTAGACAAAGCCATAGTAATTCGTTGCCTGGAATAGAATTTACATCAACAGTGAAAGTTACAGAAAGCAGCTCCTCATTCTTTCCCCAGAGGAAAGGTCAGATATTACTTCATAGTGGCAGACACTGTGAGGGAATATTTAGGACTAGGAGTCTAGAACCTCCTGACCAGAACAGTTGCTAAGCCATGTATAAAATAAAGTCATAATTCTAACAAAAATATTGTTAGTATCCTTAGCTTCCTTTACGATATAAATGCACTCTACCACTAGTATTCCAGTCAACATTCCTATGAATTTCATTGAAGACAGAAATAGATGGAAAGATGAAATTAGAAGTATGATTATTTAAATACTCACTTCGCAGTTGTCTCTTTATTTCTTTTGCAGGATCTAGCCAGTTCTACAGGAGGAGGGAGAAAAGAAAAGGTTAATTAAGCCATAAAACATATTCCAGAGTCCAAAACAGAACAGTTCACAGTTCACATGCTTAAGTGTAAACATAAATTCCTATTCTAAGTAGCTTTTACCTATTAGCATTCCACTGGGCTAAGTATTGATTTGTTTTTGAATGTGTGTGTGTGTGTTATAGATAAAACACTAAAACACTTTTAAGGTGGGTCTCTTGGGCCTCATCTTCTTGGATCTGAAATCAAACCTCTACCCAAATGATGAGACACAATATATCTAATATGTAGTCTCTATTCTATAACCGAACTGCCAGCAATCAGCCCCAGTGGACACTGAAATGAGAGCTTAGGCAAGGACAATAATTGGCTCTTCAAAGTATATACACCCCAAACCAATACAATTACCTCAACTCCTAAAGCCAACATGTAAACTTTCTTTTTCCCCACAACTATACAATGCTATGGAGAAGTTCCGTCAGATTGGAGCTGGCCCTACTCTTCATGTTAACATCCTTTTTAAACTTCACGCCAAGTGGGAAGTCAAATCATAAGGAACTCCCTTTCACTTCCCCCTTTCTAACCTTTGAGAAAGATTCCAGGAAACCTCTACATCTTAAAGCAAAAATGACCGAATTTGAACTACTTGGTTTCAAATCACCTAAGAATACTAATCATTTATCTCTCCAAGTTAACAGCAAAAGACCCAACCAAAAAAAATTTTTATGTATATTTCATTTTTAGTCTATATACTTTTTACTTCCCCTGCCTCCCTCAAGTCAAACCTCTGAATTAAAGTTCACCCTACTTTATCTTCATTAATTCATTAATACATTTTTAAAGATATAATATACCAACTGAAATAGTTGAGTTTTAGACAATGTGGAGGTTACGGGTGCTGACCCCCACACACAGTCAAAAATCCACATATAACTTTTTTGACTCCCCCAAATCTTTACTATAGCCTCCTGTTGACCAGAAGGCTTACCAACAACATAAACAAGTCAATTAACGCATATTTTAATATGTATTGAGTACTGTATTCTTATAATGAGAAAAGAAAATGTTAAGAAAATCATGAGCAATTACAGAACTGTCCTGTATTTATTGAAAGAAATGTGCATAAATGGACCCACACCATTCAAACCCACATTATTCAAGGTCAACTATAATTGGCTTTACAATAAATAAGTTTCATTCACTCTAAAAGTATCCCAAATAATGTTAACATCTGTGCTTAAACAGAATTTTCTTCAGCTATATAAAGGAAACAATTAAGAAGTTTGTTGTTAGGCAGAAAATAACAGCCTACTGTCTTAACAGTCCTATTGAACTGGTACAACAGAACATTAACTCCCACTATTAAAAAGTAGTAACAGGCGGCTTTGAAAACAAAGTGGGTTTGACTACACTGCTCACGGCTTGCACTCAGGGCAGCAAGGATCCAAGGTGTGCACGCTCTGTTTTAAAACTGGTGATAGCCAAACGTCTCAATAAAGAACCACCAGAGCTTGGCTGAGGTTCATATTACTGGTGTCCCAGCTGCATGGCCCACTGACGCGGAGGGCCAGTGGGACGCTCCAATGGTACCTCCAGGGCCAAGTTGGGGAGCAGCTCGGATTCTCCCTTTAGGAACGAGCCTGGCATTCAGTTTCCTTGCCCTGCAGCTGCTGTCTCCCCACAACAGCTGGCTCACAAATGGCCAGCTCTGAGGAGGGCACAAGAATGAGAAAAACACACCATTCAGTCTTTAGCCCAGACAGGGGAGACGCTGGGGAAGAGGCGAAGGAGGGTCCGATGTGTTACGGCCTTTCATCCAAGGAAGCAACAACCACAGTAAGGAAACTGAATCAGAGACAGCGGCTGCTCAACTGAAGGGGGGGTGGGGGACCTCAAAACAGGAACACAGTGAAAGAAGTGAGTGAAGGGAAATGACTTCACTGGTCTTAACCAACTCAGACAGACCCTCCGAGGTCTCTGGTGTCGTTCTGTGACAGATGCGGGCAGCAGCAGAAGGCGGAGGACGATGGCGGGAGCAGCGCCATCTTCTGTGACCCCAAGGAAACCCTGTGTCCCAGTCTCTTGGCACCTTCCGTTCTCACCTGCGGCCCCAATCCCTTGTACGAATTCCCTGCCGGTTCCTGTGCAGCACGGAGAGTGTCGAAGAGACCCAGGAGGATGAGGGAGAAGTTTCCGTGCACCAGCCGTCCAGACTCAGACGCGGTGTCATTCTCCCAGCCACTTGCCACAGCACGGCCAGCCAGAACATGGGAAGACTGAAGCGGCTGTCTTCCCTCTCTTCAGACCCCGACCCACACGTGAAGGGGCCGAATGTACGGGACGTGACCCACCAGTGGCAGCAGAAGGGACTCCTGGCCCTTGCCTACTGGTTTTCCCTTTGCTGACCACACTCACTTCCCCACTGTGCGCTCTCCTCCCTCCCTCGCACAGCTCTGCACGGGGGATCAGGGACCTCGTCACTTGTATCCAGCACAGCTCTTAGCAGCTTTAGGCAACCAGTAAGTACTAAATTAACAGCTGTTGACTGATATCTGCCCACTGCCATGCTCTGGTCGTCTTAAAAGACCAAAGTTAGAGTATTTTTATTAGAGTTGCTTTTATTTGAATAATTAGCTCCGATGAGTACCAAGATCTTGAGTGGGATAGAATTTTATCGTCTAGGGTCATAAATTCGTAAGTCAAAAGGCAATAAAAAGACAATGTGACGTTGAAAAGAAATGCAAGTGTATTATCTGCATTATCAACTACAAGTAACATGTATAACATACAAACATATAACAAATATTTAACAAATAAAAATAAACTTCTTGGTTTTGACACTTGAAAAGTGCTGGATGGATCAAGAAGCAGACACAAAATGAGGGAAGAAGACATCCGATAAGGACATAAATGCATGCGGGTAAATGCGTGGGGATGCACGGACGGGGACACACACACACACACACACACACACACTGTGGAAACACGCATGAAAACACACACACGCACGAGAGATTATGGTGCAAAATTCCAATTCTTTTAAAAATTTGGCCACTACATTTATAGACTTTGGAATGAGAGCTACATGGAGTCCAGTTCTGGCTTTCACCAATACTGTGACCTTGGGCTCATTCTTTGGCTTCCTTAAGCCTCAGTTTGCTCAATTCTAGGTGAGGATCACAGTATGTACCTCATAGGGTAGTTCTTTTCAACCATTCCTTCAAACGCCACCTGAAAAGTAAGTACAAGTGCAGAGTACTTTACCCAGTGTCTTTAACAGATGGGCTTTTTTGCAGTGATAACTGGCCTATCACCTTTGGATATATATCCCTTCTTCACACAATTTTATATTTCCGAAGGTGATATGTTAAAGATGTTCCATGTTAAAGAAGTTAATATTTATATGAATATTTCTACCCACAAAAAATTAATAAATCAGACACGCTGTATACATGGGCCACTGAAATAAAAATCAGACCCCTTTCCTTTAGAGAAAACTGTCTGGATAATGTCAGCTCTTTAAGCTGTCCAACTATAGGGAAGAATCTTCCTGGAAACAAAGGTAACACATTAAACAGCACAATCCCTACTCAGAAAATAATTACCAGTATCACTAGTCCACACGCTTCTATGCACATGTTAAAGTATCATCTAGCTAAGCTCTACTAAGTTTTGCCCGATAAGAATCCATCTGGCAAATGTGTTAAAAAGACAGACTTCCCCATGGCCCACCTAAAACATTCTCCAGGGAAGGAGCCTGAGAATCTCTATTTTAAGTGACAGTTTCAGGCAACTCATAATCAGGCAAGATGGGAATTTTTCTCAGTGTTTCCCAAACTTTAAGGTACGACCAACAATGCAAAACTAAAAAGAGCTAAAATCCACACCAGATTTCAATAAAATTTGTCTTGGCTTCTTAAAGATAAAAGTATTTTGGCAGCTACACTTAAGGGCAGGGATATTAATTCACTCCATTTGGTATCCTTCTCCTCACCTTCCCTTTTTTACCCCTACTCTGTACCCAAAGTATGAACTCAGTACGTATTTTTTCGGAACAAACATCAGGTAAACCAAGGAATAAATAAAAACTACAAGGAATCCTATCACAGGCTTCTAACAGAAGTAAACTGAAATTAAAATGGGGTCCTAGAATCCAGGGTTATTGAATCATCTTAGAACGTGACACTGGAAAACTATGAATCAGTTGGGGGAATAAAAATGATACACCTTTACTTTCACTAACTCCTAAGAAATTTAGCATTTTACCATCAATTATGAATGTAGGAGAAAAAACCTGGTTAAAATCAGCAGTACTCTTAGCTTTGTCACTGGTGGGAATCAAAAATCATATCCCACTACAGTTGTTGCAAATCTTGAAATCTCTCTTATGCTAATCAATATTTTGAAATCACTGTAGGGATTAGATGCTGGTGATTATTCCAAATTTAATGAATATTTGGGGAATGTTATTTATCGGCTTCCTTTATAGGCCTGTGTACTTTTACTATACAGTTAAAACACTGTGCGGAGAAGCAGCCCATAGAATTCACTAAACTGCCAAAGGAATAAATGACACACAACAGGTTAAAAACAAAACAAAAACCTGCCTTAGAAGGTTGCAGAAATCTAAGGGGCAAAGCGAATATCTGTACACATATTTCTTTTGGCACTGAAGTGCTTCCGTCAGAGAAGCCCTCTTACCCTACTCCTGATTGCTACAAATCTGAGGGTAAAACAGCCTTGGTTAGCCAAGTCTGCTCTACAACATTTCTAATACCCATTACCAGAAAAAAGGGTTAAATAAAGGTGATTTTCAATTAACCTCTAACAAAAACATCTACAAAAAGATAAAACCTTGATTACGAATCATTATATTTATTTAAGATTTTATTATTTATTTGACAGTGAGAGAGAGAGAGAGAGAGAGAGAGAAAGAGAGGGAGAAAGAGAGAGAGAAAGAGAGGGAGAAAGAGAGAGAGAAAGAGAGGGAGAACAGGAACACGAGCTGGGGAAGTGGGAGAGGGAAAGCAGGCTTCCTGCCAAGCAGGGAGCCCAATGTGGGACTCAATCCCAGGACCCTGGGGTCATGACCTGTGCCGAAGGCAGATGCTTAACGACTGAGCCACCCAGGTGCCCCAAATCATTATATTTAGATTCATAAGGAGCTGGTGTCAGGAAAAACCTCAGAGACTGTACGGTCTAAATGTCCATGCATAATGGGAATGGCCTCACTCTCATCTAAGTGGCCACGGCTGTTGGCACACTTCTGGAACCATGAGCCACTTGGGCTTATTTGGGCCCCCTACCCCCTTGGTTTTTGTAACACTCCAAACTTCTACAATTCTGTCACCATTTGATCCCCCTACATTAGTGCTTCTCAAACCTTGAAGGTTTACCTGAGTCCCCTGAAGATCTGGTCAAAATGCAGATTACAACTCGCATGTCCACCTTAAGGACCTGGAATTTTCCTTTCTAACAAATTCTAGGTGATGCCTGTGCTGAGGCCCCCTGGACCACCCTTTGAGCAGTATGCCCACAGACTGCTTTTCCCAAAAGTCGAAGGTAGAGACATTTTTCAAGTCCTTTAACTGGCTTAACGGCTAGACACCCAGCCTTCACTGGCTAAATATTCTATTGTCGACAGCCTCCCACAGAAAGCCCTAGCAGGGGCGCCTGGGTGGCTCAGTGGGTTAAAGCCTCTGCCTTCGACTCAGCTCATGATCCCAGGGTCCTGGGATCGAGTTCCGCATCGGGCTCTCTGCTCAGCGGAGATCCTGTTTCCCACCCCCCCACCGCCTCTGCCTACTTGTGATCTCTCTCTCTGTCAAATAAATAAATAAAATCTATTTAAAAAAAAAAAAAGAAAGAAAGCCCTAGCAGATCACTGCCTTCCACATTCCTACATACAAGCGGTCTTTGAACTCTGCCACATTAAACAGCTGTATCCGGTAATATCAAGCTGTATAGTCTTTATTCTGCCAAGGTACTAACCACTTTCACCTGACGAAGAGGAGCAGCCAAACCCATCGACCAGCGGCAGCCCATTTGTGGTCTGAATGGGCTGTTGCCTGGGCAGCAGGCCACTGAGCAGAGCAGATCTCGCTGCAGATCCAGGACCCCTTCACAACATCTACCTCCAAATTCCTTTCCCCCCTCCCCAGAAACATCCATCTCACCTGATTCCCTTTCAGGCTGGATGCTAAGACCCCAGAGTTAGAAATTTTTTCAAAATGCTTAACTGTGCCTTTTTCCCTCACTCTTGGTGCTTCTCAGTCTGGCCAGGTGAGAGACATTGAATTCACCCGACCTGGTATTATCAAATGTTAAAAGTGTAAGTTTGCCTAAAATCTGCAATTTCCCTTAAGAATTTATAGCACTGAAGCAGATCCCCTTTATTATGCCTTTGCCTAAATAAGGTCTAACAGAACACCGCCTAATGCTGGTGTTAGCAGAAAAGTTACAGGCTTTCTACATTACAGCAAAATGTTCACTATGCATCTGGGAGAACATGATTCAAACTTCTGCTTGTGGTATTAGAAATTGCCACTGGACTGAATATAGAATTTTATTAAAGAATAGTTTATATATGACAAAGTTTAATATTTGTGTTTTTAGTTTGAGTTTCTGGAGGGAAATGGTCAGGCTATCAGACAAACACTTTAACCAATTTTCATAAAGTTAGCTGTGGATATCAAGTACACTTCTAACAAACTCCTCTTTCAATATGGCTTGAAGCAAAAATAACGTAATCCCTGGGCCAGGTGCCAAACTCTATTAACATCAAAAATTCAAGACAATATTTTTCCCTTTAAAGAGAGTCCAAAACCCTTAATGATGGTTCCAGTTAGACATGAATACAAGAACTATATGGACTTGAAATTCCATATATAAACGAGTAACATGTTGCTTGATTCCACATATTTTTAACAGCATTTTCCATAGTAAAGTTTACATAAAACTTCTCAAGAGACATTAAAAAGTTCTAACAGTAATAATGATAGATTTTCATAATTAAGAGTAAATTGAAAGGCTTCCAACCCAAGATCTCAACCAGGAGACATAGTACTACACTAAAATCGAAGGAAAGTTTAGATTTTCTCTCCATGGAAAATTTTCATACAAATAACTATGGCTTTACCTCACCTTCAATTTATGTTGAAATAAGTGACTGAAACTTCTGTAAATATGAATAACATTCAGCATGAAGTAAGCAGTTTAAATTCCTGTACCATACAGTATCCTATTGCTGAAAGTGCATGGGTTTCAAACACAATAGGACTGATGAAGCTAAGTTGATACAATGGTAATGATATTCTGTGGAAAAATTAGGACACCGTTCAAATCTATATTAGAAAAATCAAGAGTTCTTTTGCCTAGATGTCTTGAGGATTGAATTTTGTTTACATCAGTGACAAGGAATAAAAAATATGCAGAAGTTATGAAAGTATGTCAGATTACACATGAAAAATATACTGCCAATAACATGTAGGCATTCATGTTCTGAAAAGTCTGTATCTCAGAAAGGACACCCCACTGTGTATTCCTTCAGTGTCTTATGGTTAAAGCCTAGATGACAAAGCGTGTGCCTAACTATGGGCATTTTCATCTCCCATGTCACAAGAGAAACTACAAAGTAAGATAAGGAATTAGGAGTTTCTTTTTAAACATTAGCATTTTTCATCAGTGAAGATCCTATACAGAACCCCTCTCCAAACTTAACTTTATCCGATATTCTCTGCCTCAAGGACCTGAGCCTCTCCTGGACTCTGGCCACCCGTTCTCACGCTGAACTCGAGATCCTCTCATCACATAGGGATTTCCACCTCGTTAAACTTCGTCATCCCATTCTCAGGTACAACCCCTTCCTCTCCTAAGTTTCTACCCGTTTATTTTCACTGCAGCTGCTCTTCAGCTCCTTTGGACTTTCATCCCTTGGCCGCCGCCATTTTCTCCCAAACCGCTAGCCCATTTCAGCTTCCGTTATGTTCCCTCCTAGGTCCCTGTGAATAATCAGCTGGATTACCATCCTAGCAGCAGCTCCAGTTTTCTAGATCTTCTGTCGATCTTACCGTAACCACCGCAAACACATCCAACTGGGAACCCCCACGATACTCCATTTCTCCCCTATTACATCCAGGGTGCAGACAGCACACACCAATACATTCTCTTGCCATCACAACTGTATGATCTCCAATCTCAGCTGCACTGTCAACAGCAATCCACGTACTTGTTCTTAGTCATCTGCCTTTCTGGGTCCCCAGTGCTACCCCCTCGTCACTCTTAGCAGAGGATTCCACCCGCTATTTCTCAGAGCTTTAAGGCCACACGTCACTGGACAAAGACTTACTTCCAGTTGCACCACTCCTGGGCTTACTCCTTGCCGACTCAGGGGATGAGGCTGCTCGCTCAAGATTAACCCTCTTCTCAACTTCAGAACCCTCCATCATCATCCCTCGCCTCTCTCTCCAACCTCACCCTTTCCTCAGGCATTCCCACAGCCAAAGTCGAAGTTCTTTCCATCCAAGCAAATCTGTCAACCCCCAATGTCCTTAGTAAATGCGCTGTACTGTCCTATATAATAGCCAGCAGTCACAAAAGACTACTTAAATTTAAACTTGTACAATTGAATAAAATTTCACTTCCCTTCCTCAGTCACACCAGCCATATTTCAAAATATCAATGGCCATCTGTGGCTCGTGGCTGCCATACTAGATAGACAGATCAGGTCTAGAATGTCTCAACATCATCAAGTTCCACTGGACGGTGCTGGTCTCTATTCTCTTGTCTCATCCTCCCACCTGACCTCTCCTCATAGCCAACTTTTCTTAAATAATAGTTTATACCCATCTCTCTTTCTTTCTTCCTTTCTTTCTTTCTCTCTCTCTCTCTCCTTCCTTCCTTCTTTCCTTTCTTTCTTTCTGATTTTATTTACTTATTTGAGAGCAAGAGAGTGAGCACGAGCCGGGGGGGGGGGCGGGTGAGGAGGGGGTAGGGAGAGGGGGAGAAGCAGACTCCCTGCTGAGCAGGGAACCCGATATGGGGCTCGATCCCAGGACCCTGGAATCATGACCTGAGCCGAAGGCAGGTGATTAACCAACTGAGCCATCCAGGCACCCCATCCCATTCTCATATTCCTTACTGTTAACTTTCCTCAGCCCTCACCTACCTACTCCCTGATCCCCAAACATCATGTAGCCAACAGCCTACAAGCATTTCCAACTTAGCAAAATGAAAATGAGATTTTATCTCCACCCCCAACCCCAAACTGCTGCTCCACCTCCAAAGTCCCTGTGTAAAATTCTCTGACAAGCTCCCCAGCTACCCAAGCCCCAAACATGGGACTTATCCCCCCAACCACTCCATCACCCTCAAGTCACAGAGATGAGGGGCCACAAAGTCATCTACATTCTCTACTCAGTATCTCTGTCTCTTTGTCTTTCCTCCTTATGTCACTGCCCTAGTTTCCATCACCTCTGGACTAGACAACTGACCTTCCTGCCTCTGGTCTCAGTCCTGTATAATCTCCCTCCAAGCCACCAACAGGTTCCTCTTTCCAAAATGCAAACCATGTCACTTTCTAAAAACCCTTCCTATCAGGATAAAAGTCTAGATTCCTTAGCACAAGATACAAGAGCTTCCAAAAAATCTTCTTTGCCTAGCTTTCCCAGGATCATCAGCATTCCCCACAAGCCACCCGAAATTTACCCATGATGTAAGTTAAAACACTGTGCTTGCTGAGGAAACAAGAAAAGCTTCAAGACAAGTACCCGGGCACCTGGGTGGCTCAGTGGGTTAAAGCCTCTGCCTTCAGCTCAGGTCATGATCTCAGGGTCCTGGGATCGAGGCCCACATTGGGCTCTCTGCTCAGCAGGGAGCCTGCTTCCTCCTCTCTCTCTGCCTGCCTCTCAGCCTACTTGTGATCTCTCTCCCTCTGTGAAATAAATAAATAAAATCTTTAAAAAAAAAAAAAAAAAGACAAGTACCCATCTCCTCCTTCCAACTTGCCAGCTGCTCCAGGTTCCTCCTGTACAGAGACTCGGGAGCTCCCACCTCCTCCAACCCTGTCAAACAGCTGGAAATTCCTCATGCACACCATCCTTGTTCACGCTGTACTCCTATTCTTCTAGGCAGAATGTCCCTTTCCTGCCCACATACAGAATATTGGTCATAATCCTCAATTTCTAGGATAGAATGTTAATATTTAACTGCTAATATCATTTCTAAAATGTGTAGATTTGCCTATATACAAGAATATTAAGTTTAAGTAATTTATTAATAATTAATAATTTATTAAATAATAAAATTTTCAGGCCCCTGTCAGCTAATAAGACTTACAAGCATCCCCTAGCTAGTCACTAACAAATGTCCAGCTGATATATAGGACACGGTATATTAAGTTGTGTCACTGAACTGAGATTACTAGAAACCTACGTACTTGGATAATATTAGCCTGACTGCTATGCTCAGAAGGTCTGAATCCCCCTAAAATTCCTATGTTGAAATCCTAATGTTCAATGTATTGGTATTAAGAGGTGGGGCCTTTGGGGGTAATTGGGTCATGAGAGTGGAACCCTCATGATCAGGATTAGCACCCCTTACAAAAGCCGCTCCATAGAACTCCCTCACCCTTTCCACCATGTGAGGTCACAGCAAGGAGGCACCATCTTTGAACCTGGAAGCAGATCCTCACCAGATACTAAATTTGCTGACACCCTGACCTTGAACTTCCTAGCCTTCAGAAATGTGAAAGATTTGTTTCAATAAGCCATCCAGTCTGATATTTTGTTATAGCAACCCAAATGGACTAAGACCTTGACCAAAAAGTTTATCTATTTTCTGTCCCCAGTTATGTGAGGGATAAGGTTATATCCCACCTACTTAACACAGCCCATAATGTAACATCCTTCAGTATCCCATATATAAACAGCAACAGCACTATTTTTAAACTGGGAAGAGTGAAATCATAGCATAGCCAGTGAGCCTAAGTGATGGGGTGGGAGGGGACATGTGTGGGTACATGTGTGGAGTGAACAGCAAGGAAGACTGGGTAGCAGAAAAATAGGATTCCTAGTTGGGAATTCATCCCCCAGCTGATTCTGACAAGAAGGAAAAAGTTCCTTCGGGTGGCACAGTCGGTTAAGCGTCTGACTGTTGGCTTCGGCTCAGGTCATGATCTCAGGGTCATAAGACTGAGCCCTATGTCAGGCTCCACACTGAGCTTGGAGTCTGCTTGGGATTCCCTCTCCCTCTGCCCCTCCTGCACAAGCTCTTGGGCCCTCTCTCTCTCTCGCTGTAAAAAATAGATACATAAGTCTAAAAAGGGGGGGTTCCTTTAGAGAAGCTCTGGCGTGGAATCTCACAATCACTCTCAGTAAGTCAAGTCATCCCTTAAATTTTTTGATACCATTATAGAAACATCAACTGGAGAACTCCTATTGGGAACACAGCCCATCATATCTTTCAACAACCCATATCTGAAGTCTTGCAGAATGTCTTTTTTTTTTTTTAAGATTTTATTTATTTATTTGACAGAGAGAGATCACAAGTAGGTGGAGAGATAGGCAGAGAGAAAGGGGGAAGCAGGCCCTCCGCTGAGCAGAGAGCCTGATGCAGGGCTCGATCCCATGACCCTGAGATCATGACCTGAGCCAAAGGCAGACGCTTAACCCACTGAGCCATCCAGGTGCCCCTTGCAGGATGTCTTTCAGGATTCAATAAGATGAAAAATCCCTTCAAGGCAAGACCACATTCTTCCATTTTTCCAGTCAGGATAGCTATAAAATAGTGTACCCATTTTTATGCCTTGAGTTAAGAACAGTTACATTTTCTATTTTTTTCCTTCCTAATTTACCTGGTTTTGAATCTTACCATCAATATTTACTAGCTCGGTGGCCTTGGGTGAATTATTTAACTTCTCTATGCCTCAACTTTCTGTATTTATAAAGTGTATTTAACAATATCAGCTTTTTAGGTTGTATGAGACAACATGTGTGAAGTGATAGGATACTGCCTGGTGCATTGTGAGAATCCCAAAATGATTAGCTATTAATAGTCATGTTTCTTTTATTTGGACATGGGGCTCACAAACTCATAACCCTGAGATCAAGACCTAAGCTGAGATCAGGAGTCAGATGTTTAACTAAATGAGCCACCCTGGAACCCCTATTCAGAGTATTTTTTATGATAAAAGCCACTTTGGAATCTTTTAAAATGAAGTTATAAATAAGTATGCCTAACTAGGAGCCTCAGTATAAATAGGATATTCCCAGCATTCTCTCCTAGCCGTCCTCACCATTCATACCCTTCCCGACAGAGCAGTAATCAAAATTTAATAACCATGTAACTCAGTTTTCCACTGTCTCCTCAACTGGAACATAAGCAGGGACATCCGTGAAGGCAGAGTCTTTGTCCTAGCTATTTACTGCTAGATTTGCAGTAGTACACTGGTTTGCAGGCAGGGAATTTTTTTAACCTAAAGTTTATCATCTTCACTATTTGTTAGTATATAGTTTAGCAGCACTAACTACACTCACATTGTTGTGCAACAGATTCTGAAACTTTAACAGCTTGCAAAACTGAAACTCTATACCCACGGAACAACAGCGCCCCGTTTCCCCCCAGCCCCAGTCCCTGGCAAACTCCGTTCTACTTTCAGTTTCCATGAGCTTGACCATGGATACCTCATATAAAAAAATGGAACCTAATGCTTGTTGTCTTTTTGTGACTGGTTTATTTTATTTAATGACCTGTGGGCTCATCCATGTTATAGCATATGACAGAATTTCCTTCTTTAAGGCTCAATAATATTCCATTCACCACATTTTGTATCTACCACATTTTGTTTATCCAACTCATTCATCAGTGGACACTAGGTTGCTTCCACCTCTTGGTATTGTGAGTAATGCTGCAATGAACAAGGGTGTGCAAATCTCTCTTCAAAATCCTGCTTTCAGTTCATTTGGGTATATACCCAGAAATAGGATTGCTGGATCATATAGTTCTATTCATAATTTTTTAAACGAACTCTATACTGTTTTCTGCAATAGCTACATGATTTAACATTCCCGCTACCAATGCAAGAGGGTCCCAATTTCTTCATATCCTTGCTAATAACACTTCTTATTTTATATTTTTGCTAGTGGCTATCCTAATGGGTGTGAGATGGCACAAAGGCAGTATTTAATAAATATTTGTTAATGTCTACAAAGACTGAGGCTACAAAGATAAAAGGGTGTGGAGTTCCTAGAGTAATAGGAAGAAAGGCTGACACAAATAAGATCTGTGCTAAATGTCTAGATAACAGATGGAAGAAATGGTCAACTCTCCTCGAGTGGGGAGCAGGAGAAATGGTGACGGACAGCGTACTTAAATTTAAAGTAGGCATTCAAAGCAAGGACGTTCCAAATGTAAAGAATAGTATGTTCAAGCAGATATGGTACGGACCAACAAGGCTCTTGTTAGGAGGGAACTCTGGTGTGGAATGTATGTATGTGGGCGGTTAATGAGAAATGAAACAAGCGTAGTAGAGCTTTGTCAGTCATACTGAGCGTGTCAAACTGGATCCACTCAATGGTGCTAAATCAGGGAGTGCCAAGATGCCACAAGCACTCCTGAGAACTCCGTGTAGCAGCAGTGTGAAGTGTGTTCCTAGGAGCGAGGGACCAGACCATTCATCCACGTGGGAGGCTAACAAAAGAGTCAAAGCAAGAGAGGCCAGGGGTCTAAACCGAAGCCAAAACTGTGGACTAAGAGAACTAGGAGAGAGATGTTAGCGGGTAGGAAATACAGACCTTTCTGACTGTTAAGCAATAGAAGGAAGTGGAAGGAGTAGAAGGGACCAATATCCACTCTTCAGGGGACAGATGAAGTTTAAGGGGAAGATGCCAGTTTGCTTTGAGACAGTTGAGTGCAGTGTCTAACAGGCAGTTAAAAACGGAGTCTGAGATTCAGGCCAAAGACACAGATTAGACACATATATTGGAAGTCATAAAAATAAAAACTAGTGAATCCTACAATCTAAATACCACTCTTTCTTATGTAAATCTACGATTGCAGAAATACCAGATGTCTTTATGTAGCATATCCTGTTTCTACTAACAAAATGTGTTTTTCTACATGTTTTACAACACGCTAGCTGGTTTCCCTCTTTCACAAAGCTTAAATGTTCTGACTCTCCCCATATGTAATCTCAGGAAAAAGTGGATAATGATAGCCAAATTCCCATCACTTTCTCTTTGACAGTTTGGAGGACCAGCAGAAGGGCAAAGGGTCAGAAATAGCATCAAGACCACCTTTTAATTTCAGGTCTAAAAGGAGCATCTAGTTTATTTAGTCAAATATCTAATATGTTACTACTTCTGAGAAAAGTATTCTAAACAGAATTCTAGTAAGAATACTTGCATACTATTCTGCAGGCAGGCATGTAATTTAATTGTCTTCCGTTTAAATGTGATATTAAACCACCAATTAAGTATTAAACCTTTAAGACTAAGTAAATTGAGAAAACTTGATTTATATGTAATTATCACCCTTATTTCCCTGTATTTCATTACCAGGACATACAAACAATGACAGCATGTGGGCAAATAAACTTCACCAACTATGTTCATCTACTCACTATTTTGTTCTATGGACTGTGACATAAATGTTTGATACAAGATAGTAATGATCTCAGGCAGCATGATCTCAGCAAGTCTGTCCACAACCACAGTCTAATAGATCTAAAAAGGCTTCACTCTGGGAGTGAAGAACCAAACTTTACCCTTCAGTCCTACACTCAGTACCCTCTCTGCCAGTTATATCCCATTACTCAAAGTCAAGGAGAAGAGGAAACCGTCCTTTCTTAACAAGGAGGAACGAGGGCGCCCCCGCACCATTCATATGTTGAAACCTAATCCCCAGTGTGACAATATTTGGAAGTGGGGCCTTCGGGAGGTAACAAGGTCATGAAGGTGGAGTCCTCGTGAATAGTTATAGTAAGTAGGACCCTTATAAAAGAGGCTCAGAGAGGCCCCCATCCCTTCCACTTGTGAGGACACAGAAGGCACCACCTATATGAACCAGAACGTGGGCCTTCACCAGACACTGAACCTGCTGGCATCTTGACCTTGGACTTCCCAGCCTTCCAGCGTTGTTTATAAACCACTCAGTCTACGGTACTTTGTTAGAAATGCCCAAACTAGTCGACTAAGACAGAAGGCTGCAGGTTATCTAGTTAATTGCCAGACTGGATTAATAGTTCTCTCTTTAATTTACATACGAAACTGAGAAGCCCTGATGTTCCCTGGAATGCTAACGTTTAGCATCAAGCATTACAGCACTCTGATGCTCCTGCTTAGTGTCTTGGGTAATTCCTGGAGCACAACAATCTCAACACACTTGATGTCAGAGTTACACAGGGTCCCGGCCGGTCAAGTCCACCACCTGAGTCTACCCCACCTTCTTTTTTGCCTCCCAGTAACCCAACAACAGGGCGAAGAATCCTTTGACCCCACACAGCCCACCACAATCTGTACAGCAAGGCAAACGCTCTCTCCCAAGCCTCCAGTAAGTACACATCTGTACTCTTGACATTCCTTCCCATAGGCTTCCTTCCCTGCTTTTCGGGCATGCTTAATTCCTAGCATACAGGTGAATTCAAGAGCTAAAAATTCAACATAAAAATTTTTAAATCAGTTCTTTCAGTCTCTAATAATTAACACAGAATAAGACATTCCATTCTGCCTCTTACAGGATTAGTGGAAAAACATACACACGATAGCAAAAAGTTATAGGTGATTCTCTCTGCATGGGTTTTTTATATTTACCAAATTTCTACAATGAATATAAAATGTGTCATAAATTATTTTAAAGCAAAATTATATACTGCATAAGAAAAAAATATAACCTTTTTCTAAGATGGTATAAACTTGAAATCATTTCACTTACTTTTTGCTCAGGGCTTTCCTGAAATAAAAGTC
Source organism: Ailurus styani (assembly GCA_002007465.1). Classification (NCBI taxonomy): domain Eukaryota; kingdom Metazoa; phylum Chordata; class Mammalia; order Carnivora; family Ailuridae; genus Ailurus; species Ailurus styani. The sequence continues at coordinate 1,059,641 of LNAC01000373.1, read as the reverse complement.
CAAAGTAGTCCTTCTCCAGGAGATTGAGATGTTCACACACTTTATCAAATAACCCTTGTCCCTTAGCACGTTTCTGAGGAGAAAGAAAAGGTATCTTTACTTTTCAAGCACTAAAGATTCTCTGAGTACTATAAATAAAGGACTTCACATCAGATAACACTATTTAGCATAATATAAAATGTTTCCCAATCTTTTATAATACAAAAGAGTGATTAACAACTTTCTCACTTTAGAATCCTCCCTCCTCTCCCCACCATATACACAAAGCATAAATTCTAGAATGAAAGCATGATCAAATGCTCTATGCTTTACTCCCTATACTACAAAAATACAAACAGGACTCAAAAAGTAAGGTGCTAGGAGTTTATTTATTTTTAACATGGTACAGAAATATGTCCAAACTTCCTCCCTCAATTCCTCAAGGTGGCTTATGTCTTATCTACAAGGTATTCCGCCAGGAAAATCATTTGGCCCTACTCTTCACTGTATCCTAACATGACTTATCCCATCAGTACTTAGGTTTGATTTCTGTTTCATGATATTGGTAGAACAGGAAAAAAAAATTGTTTTCAATTCAAGTTAAGCTTTTTCTTGAGAATGATGAGACATTCACTCTTCAGAACAAAATTTTAAGATACAAGTTAATGGAACTGGGAGAATAAAATCAGTTGCCTCCAAGGATGTAACATACTTTTGCCTTGAATAGTTTGTTGTATTTTGTTTTGTTTTTGTTTTGCTGGGGCCCCTGGGTGGCTCAGTCAGTTGAGCGTGTGTGTTTAACTCAGGTCATGGTCCTGGGGTCCTGGGATCAAGCCCCACATCAGGCTCCCTGAGCCTGCTTCTCCCCCTCCCCCCAGCTCTCTTTCACCATCTCTCTCTAATAAATAGATAAAATCTTCTTTAAAAAATACTTTAAGAAACTGTTATCAACAGAGATGTAAAAGCCTTTAACAGCCACAGAAGAAAAGCTCATTGTCTAATTAATGACAAAACGTAAAGCAGTGACTCATTCCCAATTAAGATGCACACCGCTGGGCAGGCCCAGCTGTGAGGTCAGGTCAGACACAGGCCTCGCCATCCCCCGCATGGATATAAGCACCCACTGGACCTCAGGCAAAAACTGAACACGCCCTCAGACATTTTCATCCTCAAGATGAATGCCTTTACTCTCTCAAAATGGATAGTCATCTGCTCATCCACTGTGTGGAAATAAATGTCTCCCACAGAAGCATCTTAAACAGGGGCGCCTGGCTGGCTCAGTGGGTTAAAGCCTCTGCCTTCGGCTCAGGTCATGATCTGAGGGTCCTGGGATCGAGCCCCACATCGGGCTCCCTGCTTGGCAGGGAGCCTGCTTCCCCTTCTCTCTCTGCCTGCCTCTCTGCCTACTTGTGATCTCTCTCTGTCAAGTAAATAAAATCTTAAAAAAAAGAAGCATCTTAAACAATGCAATAAGATAGGAAGGACATTTCAACTGTCAAATAAGTACCAGCCCTAATAAGGGACTGCAAAAGACAGTCTCAGAGAAACTCAATTCCAGGGCTGGTTTCTCTCCTCTAACCTTTTCTTCCTCCTCTTTATGGAAGCAGAGGTGGAAAACTCATGCCTAAAAAGATGTGCAAAGGAGAATCTGGAACTTTCATTACGAACCTTTTATAGTAATGTTTCTTAAAAAAAAAAAAAATAAGCAGCAGCAGCATAGAATTACACCATATACTAGAGGAAGAAGGAAAAAGCTACAGATTATTTCAACATAGCAAGCACTGTACCTTGACCATTTACAAGTTATATGACCAAGAACAAACCACTTTACTTCCATTTGCCTTAATTTGCACATCTGTGAAATGGAGTAACAGAAGGCACCACGGGGTGTAGTGAGTGCTAAGTGAGCTGTGATGCATCCTGAGAGCTTAGAATAGTGTGGGTGGCGCACAGTGCTTAAACAATATGGGCTCTTATTGTTAGAAGCTGGACAGCTTTGTAACATGAAAAGTGACTGATTACACTTACATGAAATTTTGGCTTAAGCTTTTGCAATGAAAGGCTCTAAGTTTCATTATTTGATCTACATGCAATTATTAACCTATATAATTAAAATTTTGAGTTTAGAGGTATTTTAAATTAACTTTATGAGGAGAAGGGAACTCAAAGCATGACAGCTGGCTTTCTTAAATGTACAGAAAAATCTATGGTCTCTTTTATAGGAACCTGGAGTAGATGTGAAGAGATATGGTTGCAAATAATAGCAAATAATTTTTTTTTTAAGAGGGAGAGTGTGCGTGTACATGGACGGGGGAGGGGTGCAGAGGGAGAGGCAGAGAGAGAATCTTAAGCAGGCTCCATGCTCAGCATGGCGCCAACACAGGGCTCAATCTCGTGACCCTGAGGTCATGCTCTGAGTGGAAATCAAAAGTAGGATGCTCAACTGACTAAGCCACCCGGGTGCCCCAAAGAATATTTCAGAGATAATCAATAATTTAAGATAGAATTAGTGAATTCTCAGACATTAATTTCAACAATACTGTTCACTTCTGAATGCCCAGTGACTAGAAAACTGTCCATCATAATAGGTGGTCAAAAAATACTTATTGAGTCAACTGAAAAAACATGACAGTGTACTATATGTAACATACTTATTTTTATTGAGATGACATTTAACCTCTTCAGGCTTCTAGTGATTGACCATAGCTACAATTTCAGTATCCAGTTTGTAGTTAGGAACTTCCCTTATCTGATATTTCAAAGACAGCAATCAACTACAGCTCTGGCCACAACTATCTACTTGGACATCATCCCCTATGCACTTACAATGAGATATAAAGGACTTGCAGGGGACAGTTTATCTACTATAAAGCAGAGATTATCTTCTTATTTAGAAAGACACTAAAAACTCAACAGAAGCTAATATAAGAAGTTGAACTTTAATCAGATAAAGTTCCCAAACTTATCATTTCTAAAAACGTCTGGCTCTATGTGACAACTACTTTAAAATGAGCAAACTACTGAAACCAGTTAGCTGTAGCTATCAGGAAGAAATGTCACGGAATCAAAAGGAGAGTCATAGTATTTTGTGATAACACAACTTGAAATTAGGGTAAAAAGGATATTTCAGACAACTCATGTCTATGAACACATACCTCGGTTCAAAGAGAAAATATATCCCAACACAGGCTTAGAGTAAAATTTTATTAGTCAACCATACTTTCTCACTGGTTTCAGTCTCAAAAATAGAAACATGCTCTCACAGACCGAATTCCCCTAAAGGGTCAAGGGAAAACGTGTACAAAGCTCAGCACCCCCGCTGGGCGGCGGTGCGCTGGGCAGCACAGAGGCAGCCACGCAGGGAAGGGAGTCAGACCTAGTCCCCCCTCATTCAACAGCCTGGAGGCACTTTACCGTTACTACAGAAGCCTGATGATAGGCAAGCCACTGAGTCTCCGTGACTGTAAAAGGAAATCACAAGTATCTCACGGCTCACTGTGAGGGCCAAATTCACCCAATGAGACAGTACGTTCACGGTGCCAAACCAAGTGCCCTATTCGGCCAGCTGAATCCTGCTGGCAACTGTTCTTTCACTAGCCCACATCCAACAAATGCCAAAGTATCTTCTAGAGGCTCAGACTGCTTCTCTGCTATTCTCTCCTCCCCTTCTCCAGGAAATAGGTATTTGAAATGCTTGGTTAGATCTTAACTGCACACAAATATTACTTAAGCTTCCATTCAGCATCTCCACCCTCCATGAACTCAAAGTCTGGCTGGAAGACAAAAATGCAGAAATACCGTGGGACTGTACTGAAAGATGCACGTACCAAGTGCTATGGCAACACCAAGTACAGATGAGTAACGGGGCTCGGAGAAAAACCACAGCTGCACCACGACTGTGGCATCTGAAATGAATCTGAAAGGAAATTATTTCTGTCACAAGGCAGAGAAAGAGCATATTCAAAAGAACTTTTTTTTTTTTAAAGATTTTATTTATTTATTTCACAGAGGGAGAGAGATCACAAGGAGGCAGAGAGGCAGGCAGAGAGAGAGAGGGAGAAGCAGGCTCCCCGCTGAGCAGGGAGCCCGATGCGGGCCTCGATCCCAGGACCCTGAGATCATGACCTGAGCCGAAAGCAGAGGCTTTAACCCACTGAGCCACCCAGGCGCCCTCAAAAGAACTTCTTTTTGACTTTGGATGTTTATAGAGTCTGATGGAGCCAATTTCTCTTCAAAAGATACTGGAGAATATAGTACGCTGAGAAAAGTGACCCATCCATAATGGACAAGCCACACACTACTGACTGCCAGGTATTCTGTTCCACTCTCAGATGACTGCCAGGGCTTGCCAAGCTGAAAGGCTCAACACAGACTGATCCAGCATCCAGAATGTTTCAGTTCCTCTGTTAAGACGTCGTGAAAACAATGATAAATACGACATAGCTAGTCCTGGAAACTTGACAGTCAAATGACAGAAAATAAAAAGGAAACTCCCCAAAGCAAAACAAAGTCCTATGAACCTACCTCTCTAGAAATAACTAGATACCTGGTCCAGCTGGTCCAAAGAATACTAAGGACCCATGAGATAACATCATATAATAGCTCTACTCAAAGAGAATACCTTACTCTGGGATAAAGACAACTACATACAATCACATCTTCCCTCAGCAAGTTTAAATACAATTGAGAGGGATAAACACAGAGGTGAAGAGAGCAGAAGCCAAAGGTATCAGGAGGCAGACTTCCCGCAGCGAGCATGTTCCACTGGTCCCACTAATCCCATGAGATGTTCCATGTATATGCCCACAACCCCCAAAAGGGGAGTAAGGGTGGGACAAAGAAAAATTCTGCTTAACTACTATGCATCATACTTCCTATTTGCATGTAAGATATTCTGAGAAGTTCTATGATGAAAAAAAATTTGTTTCCCATCATTTAACCTGATGTTTCCCAAAATTATTTGGCTAAATAAAGCACTATCTTATTTTAATACAACACCTACTCACTTACTCTACATCAGAATTACTGTTCTACAGACCATAACTCAAGAAATGAGGGAGAAAAAAATTACCATGATCTGGCCCACAAGCAGATTTGGAGACTGGCACTAACATTTTTTACTACTATTAATATGATTTATTAAACATGTGCGTGCACGCACATGCACACACAGTTTACCCACTATCTTTTTGGTTCAAAAATCTCAAAAAAGAGAATTTGGTATAAAATGATTCAGAATTGGATGTGTCTTGCTGTCTGGCTGAAGCAAATGATTCCCAGATATAAAATCCCGAGAAATATAACCAAAAAAAATCAAAACACGTACAAGGAAACCAATCACTATTCTTGGGTATTAGACACAGTATCAGAATTAGATCTTCAGAGACTATAGATAATGGAATTCCCAAGTACAGGACACTTTTACCTGTTTAAAGAAATAAATGAATATTACATAATATCAAGAAATACCTATCAAAAAGCAGATTCTGAAAAGAACCAAATAGAATATCTATTAAGTAAAACCCATAACAATAAATTAGAATCTAAATGGACAGAGTTTGACAGACAGAAAACCAGTAACCTGGATGATGGATCTTAAAAAACTACCCAGAATGCAGGAAAGAAAGATGGAAAATATGAAAGAATTTCAGACATGGAAGACAGAATTCTGAGGAAGTCTAGATAGACCTCCCCATTCTAACTGAAGGGGTACCTGGCTGGCTCAGTCAGTGGAGCATGGGATGCTTGATCTTGGGGTTGTGACTTTAAGTCCTGAGTTGGATGTAGAGGTTACTTAAAAATAAAATCTTAAAAAACAAAACAAAACAAACCTGTAATTGAAAACAGTACAGAGAATAAGTGAGAGGCAACATTAAAAGACACAATGGGAATGCCTGGGTGGCTCACTCAGTTAAGCATCTGACTCGATTTCTGCTCAGGTCTTAATCACAGGGTCACAAGATCGAGCCCCACATACAGCTCCACACTCAGCACTCAGAGTCTGCTTGAGATTCTCTCTCTCTCCCTGTCTCTTTCTGCCCCTCCCCCACTGACATGCACAGGAGCACTTGCTCTAAAAACAAGATCTTTTTAAAAAAATTTTAAAAAGACATAATGGCTGATTAATGCCTATAACTCTCAAATTAAGGAAACTGCATGGGTCTCTAGCCACATAAAATGAAATTCAGTACTCTACAATCACTTTCTTCTATTATTTCATTATTCTGACTCATTAACATTCAAAAGGTTTTGACGTTTTTAAAAACGATACAGCAAAGCCATCAAGTCAAGAGGGAAAGAAACATGAGCTAAGGAGTAAGGATAGACCAAAGTAAATTATAACAGAAAACCCAGAGAAGTTACTCTTAAGCAACCTAAAACCAATCTGCTTTTGGAAGCTAATTCAAAAAGGCAAACTAAATAGCACATTTCTTCTCTTATAGAGAAAATAGATCCAATTATCCCATATTAAATACTACATATAAAATGTAATAACATGGAACATTTAGTAAGAACTCATCTGCTACCAAACTTGCCAGGTATGCCCTGTCAGCAATATGAACCCTGTGGCTCACAACTTCTCTTTGCCTTCACTCCGTTCATAACACACTCCGCAAAGGATAACTCTCATCATTCAGGGGAGAGGAACCAACACACAACTTGTAATTGTAATATAGAAAGATGGGGGTGGGGTATGCCAGTTGAAACTGTTCCTTCTCCCTTCCAGGTTCTTGTGTGTACCACCTCTCGTGAGAAGCATGGATTCACAACCATACTAGAAAAGATATTGCAGTAAAATGCCTGTGACCTGGATCTGAATGACAGCCCTACTTCTTAACAGGTATGGAATGGGAGGCAAATTACTTAGCTTTACCATGACTCAGTTTCTTTTTTCTCTCTCTCTCTCTCTTTTTTAAGATTTTATTTATTTATTTGACAGAGAGAGAGAGAGATTACAAATAGGCAGAGGGGGAGGCAGAGAGAGAGGAGGAAGCAGGCTCCCTACTCGGCAGGGAGCTGATGCGGGCCTCGATCCCAGAACCCTGAGATCATGACCTGAGCCGAAGGCAGAGGCTTTAACCCACTGAGCCACCCAGGCACCCCTAGTATATTCTCTTTAAAGTACAAATGCTCCTTGTATAATAGTGATAATTAAATGAGGTGTATTTAAAGTGCTTAATAAAATATTTGACACTTTATATGGATTCATTAAAAGGCAGCTGAAGTCATAGGACCCTTCTGAGTTGCTCTAAAAATAACAGATTTTAAATATGATTAAAGAACTTTCACACTTATCCAATCTCATTTCACAAATGAGAAAACTGAGGTTACACAGAGTATAACCTAGTTTTCAGACTGATTTCCTGAATTTCTTTGGAAGGACTGAATTCTTATTTGTGATATCCATAAACATTAGTACTCTATATTTCTATCCAGGAAGACAATTTTCTTTGTTATTTTTTTAAGATTTTATTTATTTATTTATTTGAGAAAGAGAATACACAGGAGCAGGGGTTGGGAGCAGTTGGGAGAAGCAGACTCCCTGCTCAGCAGGGAGCCCGACACAGGGCGATGCAGGGGCTCAATCCCAGGACCCCGAGATCATGACCTGAGCTGAAGGCAGACACTCAACCCACTGAGCCACAATTTTCTCCTATTATCATTGTTTTGACTTTTTTTAATAAACAGCAATTTGGATTCTACTGCATGGAAAGACTACAGATACACATCTTTTAACCAAGCAAAAAACAGAGATTATGTTTTACTATCTGCACCTAAGATACCAGTACAACTAGCTGTCATAGCACTTTAGGGGTATTGCCCCAGATAAAGAGGATTGTGGATTGGCCAAGGCATACTCTAAATTTCTTTTTTTACCTTGATTTATGTCAAACTATTGAAACCCTACCTCTAGACAAATCTCCAAATTCTCCTTCCCTATGAAACCTATTCCAATCTCCAGATATTCATTTTTCTCCTCCAAGTACTTCATTGTACATCTATGATACTTATTCTTATATTCTACTCCTTTTGATATTACGTTTGGATACTGAATTCTTTAAGCAAATGTCTTACTTACTTTAACATCTCTTAGGGCAGCATTTCATTAAGTAACCAGCTCACTAGGAGGCCAAAATATATCTGTTGGATGGAATGGCTCAGTGCCATAATGCCAGCCAAAAAGTTGGCAGAGCCGAGTCCAGAATTCCAGCCTCTGGCTAGCAGTCTTACGCAATCTCCTGGATCTAGCTCATGGACTACCACCCATAGATACTCAAGGAACTAAACCAAACCCACACTGCCAACTACATTCTGGGAAAGAACAGCCACAGACCTACATTCCATCTTCATAATTCTACACTGTAAACTCTTCTTTAGTAACTAGAACATTTCCAAATACTTCTTGAGAACTAGAAAAATGACAAAAGCAGAAAAGTGAATCTGCCTCTTTCTCTTAAGAGTCTGCCATGCCCCAACCTTCATACAGAAGGGGACAGTGAGATTTTATAGACTCTTCACACTCCTTCACGAAGACATCAGTTTCAGTGTTATTTCCTCTTGCTATCTGAAAGCACGCCTTTGCTTTGTATCCCGTCTTCCACTAGAGTCTTTACAGACTATAATCTGTGTCCACTGCAACTCTAATAATGTAGCACCAAGTTAATTAAACAATACCATAAAACTGGTTTTGTTTTGGTTTTTTTTAAGATTTTATTTTTTTATTTGACAGAGAGAGAGAGCACAAGCAGGAGGAGCTGCAGAGGGAGAGGGAGACACAGGCTCCCCACTGAGCAGGGAGCTTGACCGATGTGGGGCAGGCTCAATCCCAGGACCCTGCAGACACTTAACCAACAGAGCCACTCAGGCGCCCCAAAACCATACAACTGTTAATAAAACTTGCCAAGTACACTTCAAAAAGAAATCTTCCTACATTAAATGCCAACAAGCTTTTCCCCTATCTTTTCCCCTATCTGCCTCTCCCTCACCCCCCTTGTAGCACAGACCAGCAATGTAAAAATCAATAGGCTGAAAAATTAAACAAACAAAAAAAGCCCTTTCCTCTACCTGCCGGGTTATCAGATTTTTCTTCCTCTTTAAAAAACTGCAGAATATATTAGAGCTCTCCAAAAGAGAAAAAAGAACAAGACAATTTAGATGGGTTTAAAATATGTTATTCAAGGGTTGGAAGACTAACTTTGGGGGACTTGAAAACAAAATAAGACAAAGCAATCTCCGGCAGACCCAGCTAAAGAAAGGCAGGCTGGAATCTGAGAAGCTGACCAAGGTCCCCCGAGCCTGTGCTGTTATTTGTGGCATCCACTACTGAGGCCAAAACATGACATTTCTGGAGGCCTCTCAACTTGGAGGAATTTGTGCAACTGCTTAGCCGGCAGATTGCAGCGGCCGCCACACACCACTGGCGCTGTGTAAAGCGCCATCGCGGTCTCCGTGTAGGCCCCTCCACACTGTCGTTATTGTACGCCGAGGACGCGGTGCTGGGAAGCGCACAATGCAATCCATACATGACAGTCCTTGAGCTATGTATTCTGCACTCGCTCTAAACTACACTGTGCAAATATAAAAGGCCAAGGAAAGAAAGGTATGCAAAAAGCAAACACAACTGATACATTGTCATGCTGGTGGAGGAAATCAAAGAAAACCATACAGAAGACGAAAGAGGGTGTCTCAAAGAGTCTAAGGCCATCATTTTCCAAATCATTCTTTTCTTACCAGTCTGAGTGAGCTGTTGATACATACACCTCTGCCCCAAAGTTCATTCAAACCCCAACAAAAAGGAAAACACCATATCCAACCATTGTGTGTGCTGAAAATGTAATTCCAGAAATAAATGAGCCATTTACAGTAAAGAAAGATTTTTAAGTTTCCCTGATCATTAAAAAGATATGGCTTGAAGTTTCTCCCACTACTCAAAAACATGTGTGTATATTATATATAATACATATTTATGTATAAACAAAATGTGTACAAATATACACACATGCATGTATATACACACACATATGTATCTTTCTTATTTTGAATAGAATGAAAAAGTTTCCAAACTTTTTCATTAGTGAACAGGGAAACCATATATATATACAACACATATATATATTTATATGTATATGTGTGTATATCACATACACACTATATATATACACACATACACATATAACTATACACACACATCCATAGACAGATAAATATCCATTGTCAAGATTTTGTAGCATGTAGATTTTTTTTATAAATCACCATAAATATAAGAAATTTTTCTTATATAGTATTCCTTCAAGATGAGGCTACAGAATGGAAGGGAAAAAAAAACCTCTTACGGGTCATTACAAAATCTCTATTTCTTTTCCATTACACAGGATTCAGGGGATTAGGATAAACACGGAGCAAATTCTTCATGATGTGGACATGAACAACATAAAATAATGTAGTTTCAGATGCTAGAAATGAAAAGGTGAGCCTCTATGTTCTAGCTGTGCTAGGGTTTCCTTTAAAATTACTGCAGGACGTAGTTCCTTGAGGGTATCGTGCTGTCTTTTCTGGTCTAGTATTTGTTTTTGATTTAGTAGCAGCCTTTTTAACTTTTTTTTTTTAAGAGAGAGAGAGCACATGTGCACATTTCAGAATTTTTTTTTTTTAAGATTTATTTGAGAGAGAGAGAGAGAGTGAGAGAGAGTGACCATGAAAGGGTGAAGGTCAGAGGGAGAAGCAGCCTCCCAGCTGAGTTATGGAGCCCAAGGCAGGACTAGATCCCTGGACTCCAGGACCATGACCTGAGCTGAGGCAGTGGCCCAACTGAGCCACTCAGGTGCCCATGTTTCAGAATTCTTTTTTTTTTCTTTTTTAAGATTTTATTTATTTATTTGACACAGAGAGAGAGAGAGATCACAAGTAGGCAGAGAGGCAGGCAGAGAGAGAGAGGAGGAAGCAGGCTCCCTGCTGAGCAGAGAGCTCGATGCGGGCCTCGATCCCAGGGCCCTGAGATCATGACCTGAGCCGAAGGCAGAGGCTTTAACCCACTGAGCCACCCAGGCGCCCTGTTTCAGAATTCTTAACTGAGCACACGATTCATCTCATAAGCAACCAGGTAAGTTTAGATTACAAATGAGATAAAAAAAGTAGGTTTCATCTTTATAATGTGTGGGAAATAGCAAAAACAACAAAATCCTGCTACCAATGTTATAAACAAACAAACAAAACACACCATCAACCACAAACTCGACTCTATGGACATGGCCTTTTTCCCTCCCAAAGCAAATAAATGCTTGATTTTCAGCCTTAAAAGACCCACTGAACCTTTAATCCCGCATCCACAATCACAATCACATTCCGTATCTCTAAGGTGGTTGCAGTTTATATTGCCGGCCACCCAGAGGTTTTCATCAGCTTTCAGGACGGGAGATTCACTCACTGACCAGAAAGCACCCCAGGGAGGACCTGTCTCCACAATGTACAGCAGGCCTGCTCCTCTCACCACATGCTGGCTGNGGGGGGGGCGGGTCCCAGAGCCACGCCCTGAAATGAGGATGCAGGAAACCTCACCAGCCCCAGAGCCATGGATCTCAAAGCTTGTCTCACAAACCCTATTTGTTGATGAAATGTTAATATCTGCACACAGATTCTATGCGAGGGATTTGACTTATTTTTTGACTTTAACCAGATGAAAATAATAAACGCCCTTGTCAGTTCTAACATCTCTCAGTCACTCAGCTGCTCCTAAAACATGGTCCCTTAAATGCCTTCTTTTTGTAATAAAAGTTTAATGAGGGCGCCTGGGTGGCTTAGTGGGTTAAAGCCTCTGCCTTCAGCTCAGGTCATGATCCCAGGGTCCTGGGATCGAGGCCCGCATCGGGCTCTCCGCTCAGCGGGGAGCCTGCTTCCTCCTCTCTCCTCTCTCTCTGCCTGCCTCTCTGCCTACTTGTAATCTCTCTCTCTCTGTCAAATAAATAAATAAAATCTTTAAAAAAAAAAAAAAAAAAAAAGTTTAATGAAACGGTATGATAGTGTATGAGGAAGAATCATCCCAATCCCCATTTGCTCTAAGTGAACAGCTGTCGGATAGCCTGCAATTTCTCCCATGCAAATTCCAGCTATATTTCTATTCCTAGAGTTCTAGGAATAAAGTACAATAAAGGAACTTATCCTTGACCTCTTTCTTTTAATCCAACCGGTTATAGACAATGTCTCTCTTCTGACTCTCTAATAAGAAGGCCTTGGACACTAGGGATTGGTTTATTCAAAATTTCAAGACAAAGTGTATTGCTTTTAAATCTTGTGGGTTTTTTCTTACTTGTAAAAGTACTAACTGAAGCTTAGAGTCTAAGGAAGTTCTTTAAATGACAAGGTCATTGTGACTATGTAAGTGGCGTCTGTTTACCTTATGGGCCTTCCAAATCACTAAATTACTGATAAAATAAAAAATATTATCAGGAATTTATCCACGGCATGGGATTTTAGTATTTGCATCAAGAATTCAAGAAAAATAGTAGGATCCTGAAAAAACAATCAGGGTTTTAAAACATAACTGCAGCTAATGCTTATCAAGCCCTTACTACCTGCAGAGCACTGCTCAAAGCAAATTCTAACCAGGCAAACTGAGCCACGAATCACAGTGAGGAAAGGCTGTCAAGTGGACCCAGGCAGCCACTCAAGACCTCCTGCGGTCTCAGTGGACGGTCTCTACTCCACTCCCTTTCCTACCACTAGACGAAAATACCTGGCCAGCCATAATAATATTTCACAAGGAGCTGATTTCTGAATTGCCCCTCTCCCTGCAGAGCAGGTGCTCTACACAAAGGGCCCGGCAGACAGGAAGTTACAGCCTCTCCAAGCAGTTCTTAACTCTGGCTGCAAGATTCAAGCCTGGCATCCAAACCACAGAATCAGTATCTTCAAAGGGGACACCTGGACATCTGTAGTTTTCTTAATTTTTGTACTGGATTTTATTTCACAACAGTTTTAGATTCCCAGAAAGTGAGAACTTACAGACAGTTCCCATATATTGATCATCTAGTCCCACACCTGTGCACTCTCTCCCATTATCGACAACCCCCCACCCCACCCCCTCCGCCCCAGGTACCTTTGTTACAACTGATGAACCTCCACTGACACACAGTTATTATTGGTTAACAGTAGGGCTCACTCTTGGTGCTGTGCATTCTATGGGTTTGGACAAATGTATAATGATGTGTATCTGCCATTACAGTACCATTCAGAGTAATTTCACTGTCCTAAAAGTCCTCTGTACTCCTCTTCGTTAAATGCTCAACCAAGGACTCTGACCATGAGACAAGCTGATACAAAGGTCAGCAAACAGATTCTGTCTCCCAGAGTAAGACTGTCTGCCTCATACCCCAAGTCCACTAGCTTTCAATCTATGGCAGCATCCAAAGCACTATACTCCCCTTCCCTCCCTTTCAAAGGCTTAGCCACAAAAGCCAGGACCCACAGCATAATGCATTGATTATTCAAGTTTTTACTTCAAACCCTTTAAAAAAGGACTTGTTCACAGAGCCTGGTGATATACAATTTAACTGACAATCTAAACCTGAAACTACATTTGAAATAAAAAGATCACCAGGTAGAAAAACACAAGATGCCCATCTGACCCTAGACCATATGTGATCTGATCTTATCACAGACCAGGTCCAAGAAAACTATTCTTACCTCTACTGGCCAGGAGTGCTTAAAGTTTGTTTTTGTTTTGTTTTTGTTTTTGTTTTTTTTTAACAATGGACCAAAGTGGAAGTCAAGTTTAATGCAGAATAATCTTAGTCACTTAAATATTGACTTTATGACTGCTGTGAAACAGAAGGAAACGGGATCTGATACAGAAAGAGAGGTCTTAAGTTTCTTAGCAATAAAAATTTCCTTATACCTTGCCACCTGAATTTCTGATTTTTGAATTCAATGACAAGCAACTTCTGGGCAATCTGAGAAAGAAAATACGTTTCATTTTGAGATAGCACAGTTTTTAAACATTGATCTGAGGCAACAGTGTTTCCATTCAGCTTGACATTTTTTTCCCATAAAAAGTTTTTCATTCCTGATGGGTGACTAACAAACTAAAGTAAAACCAAAGAAAAAGTGACAACAAGGTCTTTGTTCACCAAGTGGTGGGGAGGGGAGCTGGGTGAATCTTCAAGACTTTGCCAGACTTAAAATACACATATACATAAATTAACTCAACTATATAAGGATTAAAACGGTGAGGTTATCAGAGAGAAACACAGGGATTCAGAAGCAAGAAAGCGGGGAAGTGTTTGGGTGAACGCAGCTCTGAGGCACACTTCCCCAAAAGGCTACGTGACCACCGTGTCCACCTGACCCAAAGACGCCACACATCAAGCCTTCCAGCTCCCACACAAACTCCCTTAATTTTTTTCTCAGGCCTTGGCTTCAACACTGAAATGTTACCACTTAGAATTCTTTAGAGAGAAGAGCTTTCTTTTAAAATGCAAATATCTTTTAGAAGGCAGTACAGGTAATCAATCATTCACACATTGAAGTCATTCACTCAAATCACTGGTCCTCTCCTTACTGAGCTGAGAAATCTGCTACCTTTGAGGAATTAGGAATTTAGATTCTAGAAGGAGAAAAAGTAGGCAGGAAACATACCGTTTCTGTATTACACTGCAAAAAAATAATATCATCATGGAAGTAGGAACAAGAAAGTCAAAGGGAGGAAAGCACCAAGAAATAGGAAAATAATCTGGGGAGGGATAAAGAGGCTTAAAATTTTGGCCTGAGTTAAGAAAGGGAGGTAGAAATTCTGTCTTTACCAACCTGCTCTGAGACGTAGCGCCCAGAATTTAGTTTAAAAAACGTAAGGTATGGACTTTCACAAATCGACCTGGAAATGTAATCATTTGTGCACTGTCTCTATAGGAAAGCATACTTTCCGAATAAATCATTTGCTGAGGTACGGCGTGTACAGACAACCTATTCATAAACTGGAAACTTCCTTTATAGTGTCTCTCTACACTATGTATTCAAATACCCAGATGGTAAACCCCAAGCCGTCCTGTATTATTTCTTCCCTAAAATGCAAAGTGACATGTGACATCTATTTTAAAAGCCAGAATTTTTTCCAAGAGAAATAATATTTTTACCTGGCAAATAAATTTCTGGACAATTATTCTTCCTAACGTGAACTCCCACCCTAAGTCTATCAGGTGAGTAACACACCCAACTAGAAATCTGAAGTCCATGGTACAGTTTCTAACAGAACTTAGAGATAGGTTTCCCAGTAAACGTTACCCTAAGTAAAATCAAGACCTATGAGGGATGAATGTTCTGACTGCAGGAGACCTGAGAATGTATGTCTAAAATGTTAGGAAGGGAGGGATGGGGGAGGGGGGGGAGAGAGAGAGAGAGAGAGTGTGTGTGTGTGTGTATAATCTCAGTTTACAGGCCCAAATGCACTTCTTGGAGGGGGAGGAGTGGGAATAACAAAAACTGAGAATTCATCAGTATCACTCGGAAGAAGGACACCAGGCCTAAAAGCATAATTATTCTTGACCTTGGCAGACGTACTCACTTTCCAACAGTGTCTTTGGATGTAGCTGCAAGTGGGTTGAAGACATTAGTTACTATGTTGATGTAATAATACCTCTTGCTCTGAATTTCATACACACAAGGATATTTTAGGATTATCATCTGGCATCATTCAAGGACTTTATTAAGAAGAAAAGAATTTACTGACCAATCACCGTACACATTTCATTCTTCCTGGCAGTTACCTTTCACTGTAAATCACTTCCTGCCATTCTAATGATTCTGTTCATAGGACTAATCAGCAAGGGCCAACTGTCTTCTCCCTGACTGCCTTGGGTACAGGGAATAAAGAATTAATGAATGCATGTATGCCCCCAACCAGGCCCTAACACAATGCTCTCCCACATCCTACCTTGGTGAAGCCCCCTAACCCGCCGGGGCATCCTACTGGTCATCAACACTGTGAGTTTACTCTGCAAACTTCAAATATTATCATCTCTACAAAATTATGAAAGACTTCAGCAAGGCAGGGTGAAGACGGTAACCTAAGTTTTTTTGACATATACTTCAAGGTACATCCGGATTTCAAAACGCGAAATGAAGGGAACTTTAAGTTTAAATTGGAGAACTACTATACCAACATAGAGTTTGTCTTAACAGCTCACCCTCCGTCCATCAACTCCCCTGGAGAAAATGAGATAATATTTCACAAATTAAAAAGCTTAATAGAGGGGCACCTAGGTGGCTTAGTTGGTTAAGTGTCTGACTCCTGATTTTGGCTCAGGTCTTGATCTCGAGGTTGTGAGATCGAGCTCCGCTCCAGGCTCCTCCCTCAGGAGGGATTCTGCTGGAGACTCTCTCCCTCCCTCTCCTTTGGCCCCTTTCACCCCCTCTCTAAAATCAATCAATCTTGAGGGGGGGGAAAAAAGCTTTATAGAAATGTTAACATTGGATCCTTCCCCAAGTCACCACACCCAGAACAGATTCTCACTACTGGAAAGGAGTCTGAAATCCAGGCTGAACCCAGGAAGGCAGCCTTTGCTCTCTGCTGCCCGGGCTCCAACCAGGGCGGCGGAGACTGACTAGTCCCCAACAGGATCCCCAGGGCTTAGTCCGCAAATGTTTGGTGAAGAAAACCACACACTTTATGTACCGGATAACGACCCAAATCATGATAAAAGTGAATTACACCTATTACAAAAACCAGTAAAACATTTTCAGAACAGCCTTCCCATCCTTCCATTTCCTATGACCCACCTCCATTCTGCCAAATTAAACACATATGCAGAATAAAATGGATTAGCCAGACACCTGCAGGAAATAATCAGACACGAAAATAAACAAAAGGGATCTGAGAGAACATAATGAACAAAATATCAAAACGAACGCTACTAAAGCTACCACATCAAGTAAAAGTCTTTTTATGGCAAGAGAACCCAAGGGTCTCCTGACAGCGAGGGGAGGTGCTACATCGGGGAGGATGGCTACCTCACTTCATCCTAAAGAGAAAACACGCTCGTTGCTCAAATTTTCCTAAGTAGAAAGTAGACCGCCAATTAGAGACGGCAGATTAAACATAACCCGTTTACTTCTGCTCCCACTGGAAGCTAGTTAGAGAAAATGATTTAACAGCACACATGCACATATTCACTTTTTCCCCCACCCTGACACATGGGGGAAAAAAAGAACAGAATCCGTGCCAATGAAATTTTGGAAAGCAGACTGAAAAAGGCTGGGCGATCGAGTCCGTGCATTTATGTTTTATGTTTTCTTCGCAACCTCTTGTGTGGACGGGAGCCCACCTCTTCTGTGATGTTTAGCAGAAGTGACCCCAGTGATATGCTGACTTGTAAATGGGAGGATTTCCAGTTAGAGCCAAGCCAAGAAAAGCTTGGGTCAAAACTAGCAACGCTGGCTTGCTCCTAACCAAGGTTTACTATCAAGCTATCCCTGACCTAGGAGGAAGTCGGCATTAAAATCTATTCTTATAACCCCATATTTCTGTTTGGATATTACTGTTGAGCCATTTTTAAATAAAAAAATGTAACAGGCTAGGTGTTGCTGACTTTTCCTAAATATTTCATTCTTCAAAATCTAGGAATTCCTTTCTCCCCAGTGAAGAGTTGCCAATTTCAGCCCGTGACAACACGATATTTCTGTTATTTATCTAACCCCTGAACAGTTCTATGTAACAGATATGATTACATTCATATCATACTCTTGGCTTCGTATGTATAGTTTATCCTTGAAAGTAATATTCATAAACAGCTTGAGAGGCAAAATATCTTACATTTTTCTTTTTATCTTCTCAGCAAAAGTAGGAACCAAATCAATATTTGGGGATTAAAATTATTTCTGAACACACAAGATATATTTAAATGACTACGATTTTAAAACCAAAATTGTAAAACACTGTGCAAATATGACTTTCTTCCTATTTTTCTTAAAAATGACATATTTTCATTAAGGGACATCAGCAACCCAGGGATTAAATAATTCCCAAGAAACGAAAATATACCTTCTTTTTGTCTAACTTTTTTTATTACTCACTGTAGAGAGCAGGCCAGGCATGAATCTATGAAAAAGTATAATCTCTTTAAAAGTGATGAAAGCTGTTAGATAAAGAGAGGCCAGTATTAAACTTCTAGCCAGATGAGCAAACCAAAAAATTTTTAAGTATCTTCTATTAAATGTTGCTAAGTACCATGTCCACTAGGACTTATTTCAAAAACTAGAAACAGCAACTCCTGTAGGCTAGCACATTCTCTGCAAACTATTTGCTTCGAATGAATTTTGACATTTGATTCATATAGGCTTTCTGTGCTACAGAAGAATAGCTTAGTAGAGCATTCTTACTTGACTCACTTTAAACTGCTGCTGACAGAAATATGAAAAGAGATCAGTATGACAAACAGATCATAAGACTCGGATGAATTTCCCTCTCTACATAAATAACTAGGGGATGCACAAAATCAGACTCAACCTCAAAACAGGTTAAAATGGCATATTCCACAAATGAAACGCAGGGAGGAGACACCATGAGTAGGCAGAATGGAGCTTTCGTCTGGGTGACTCTGCAGACTATAAGAGTTTAAAAAAAAAAAAGTGGAAAGTAATAGTCCTCATAACTTTTCTCTCAGAGTCCGTATGTAACTCTGTTGTAGAACATAATGAAGCAAATCATAAAAACAGCAATCTGACAGATCTTTTATCAATGTTTGACTCATTTAGCCACCCTGCATGAAGAAATTTTTTCTGAGTTAACCCAGTGCTTTTTATATGCCAGATTTTATAATGTTATATTGAACTCAATCCCTTTAAGATTCAAATGTTAGTATATTGTATTATATGGTACTGTAAATACTAATACTGATGATGCGTTCTGGCTATGTTTTTCCTGGGCCAGAGTATGAATCCTGCTGTGGGAAAGACCGGATGAAATGAATGGTCCCAGCATTTGTGAAATAAACACAGGTATAAGGCAGGATTCCCAAATCCCTAACCCCCTTCAAGCTCTCCACACACCTCCAGGGGAACCTGGAGGGGGCGGGGCAACAGGGAGATGGGATCAGGGAGAAGAGCGAGCAAAATTTCTACAGTTGAGAAACACAAGTCAGTTACATCGTCTTTAACTTCCTCAGAATAGAGAAAGGTGACTAAAAATAAGAGTAACAAAACAAAGGGATTCTGAAAAGTGTGTTAAACGAAAGATATTTTCTGTTTTTTACTGGCTGAGAGAAATATCACTGCATTTCTTCATTTGATGAATCCTGTCAAGGAGCTAGAAAAGAAAAAAAATTTTTTTGAGAGAGACAGAGAGAGACAGAGGAGAAGGACAGAGAGAGAAAGGGACAGAGAAAGAGTGCATGTGTGCATGACGGGGGGAATCTCAAGCAGGCTCCCTGCTGGGCACGGAGCCCAATACAGGGCTCGATCTCACGACTCTGTGATCAGGAGTAGAGCCGAAATCAAGAGTCAGACGCTTAACCAACTGAGCCACCCAGATGCCCCAAGGAGATAAAATTTTTTAATGCCCATATATATTTTAGTGAATGAAAAAAACATATCAGAACAGATTTTAGGGGCGCCTGGGTGGCTCAGTGGTTAAAGCCTCTGCCTGCCTTCAGCTCAGGTCATGATCTTGGGGTCCTGGGAGTCGAGCCCCGCGTCGGGCTCTCTGCTCGGAGGGGAGCCTGCTTCCCCCTCTCTCTCTGCCTGTCTCTCTGCCTATTTGTAATCTCTCTCTCTCAAATAAATAAATAAAATCTTTTTAAAAAGTAAAAAAAAAAGAACATATTTTAAAGTACAAACCTTATTCTGAAAATGACCTTCCCCACCATTTCTAATCTTACTCAACCTTCAAATAATTTTCCTTCCAAAACAGAAAAATAATTCAAAGACCTCATGCCTGTTCTACTACCTCCCTCAGGTTAGAGTGAAAACGTATTACCTGGTATTAAGTGGTAAACGACCAAGGAGTTCGCTTTTCCCAGCAGCATGTGTGAGAAAGGGCCAAGAAGAGATGGAGGTTGCCTTCAAAATGATGTCCAGATGGTTACTCAGGGTGAGAAGTTACCTTCCAGTGTCCCCATTTAATGCTTTCAAAATACCACTGGACGTGAGGGCAACCCCCAGCTTTTGAAACCAAAAGTGCAGGAGACCGGAAGGATAAAGCATGTGGTAGCACTGATTGCCTGGAAATGAAAACCATATCCTTCTTCAGTGTGCTCAAGAGCGGCACTAGTGATGAGAGGCGGGGAATAAGGTATTAATGATCTGTTCTCCGAGCCTAGCCTATACTCAGCCAGCAAGCAACCTCCCGAGGCAGCTCCCATGTAAGAGAAAGCACTCCTGTAGTCCTCTGCTCAGGCAATCTAACATCCCTGACAGGCTGTGAGCTCGTCTGGGGCCAGCACCACCCCTTACCCACTTCTGCCCGGCTCTCTCCTAGCAGTTTCACAGCCTTTCATAGGAATTTAATTGTTTTCATTCATTTAAGTCCACGAAGTCTTTCTATTAGAAGGGAGCCTGCTGTTTCTAAGTATTTGAAAAGCAAGGGCAGTGGTGGACAGAAGTAGCAATAAGGGGTGGGGGGGTGGGCAGGGAGGAGAGACAGTATATTTATACGCACACCCAAATCTTTTCTAATTGGAGGGTGGAGAGAAAAACTGGGAACATAAATAAGGAAGTGTGATCATTTAGCTTAGAGAAGAGGATGAAAATGTTATACACATACAAGAAAGGAGAGAAAAAATAAAGCAACAATTACTTCCTATGAGTAGTGTACAAAGTCCTGTGTTAATGCTCCATGGGAAGAGAGAAGAAAGGTCCTTTTCTTAAGGAACTAACAATCCACGTGAAGAAATAACAGGAGGAAAATCAAACAACAATACAAGAGTTTACCAGTTTTCAAACCCAATACAAGTGATTCTTTCAAAAGCCAGTGCGTGACTTATTGACAAGTTAATGGTGCAAACAAGTTCAGGGGAAGACAGTTGGACATGACCCCATGGGGAGAAGTCTTGTGGCTAGAGAGGCAATCACAAAGCAGAGATGTTCTGATCAGAAACTTGAAGACAAGATCATTGAGGAGATGCCCGATTAGAAGACCAATTAGGCTAGCAGGAAGGAGAAAACCTGGAAAATCCACTAGTGGCAGAGATCAAAAGACAGTCTGAGGTCGTTCCTGAAAGGGTCCTGAACACCAAGCCAAAGAGGGGCTTGATAAATAGGCCGTGCTCTGCTCTGCTCCTGGGACTCCCTAGTGTTCTTCAAGCTGAAACAAGTTTTCAACCACTCACGTGGTATGGCAGCCTCTTGCCACTTGGTCAATACAAGTCATCGAACAGAATTATCATCTTAAATTTTTTAAGCCAAAGGGATAGTTGGACAGACAGCCAGCGACATTCTACCGGCACCCATGCTGTTGGGATTTTATATTGCACATAATATATGCCAATTAAATTGTTCCGAGTTCCTAATCCACATTTGTTTGAATCTAACACCACTTTATGGGAGTGTGTAGAGTGCAGCAAGTTCTAGATCCTCCCGGAGTATGGAGAGAGTGAAAACTATTTAACTGAGAAACTTTGTAAGGATCAGTGCCAGAGGTCTGAAAAACCACCTTGGAGAGAGAAAGCAGAAAAAACAACCAAGTAAATAAATAACACCCACTCAAAAGCAATGATCTCAAATTGGACTTCCGAGACCAGTCCTCTACATGAGAAAAGTCGACCTTAAAACATTCTACTTTCTGATAAATACTTTTATCATCACAACTTCACCGAAAAGAGCCTACATTCTGATCGCCTTATTCATAGCACTAGGGAAAAAATGGTACTGGCATTCCTGTGTGGGCAGAAACAACGCCCTCAATTCTCAGACTAAAATCAACACGTGGGAACAACTTTGCGATGCCGGAGGGAAATGCGAGCAACTCCAACTCAGAATTCACATTCACTTTTGCTCCCCAAGCCTTGCAGGAACTTTCACACTTATTCTCGGGCTTAAAAAATCTACAGACTTCTCAGCTGTAGTAAAACCAGCTCAATCATAGAAACAGAGGAAGCAACTATTTTCATTCTTACTTTGCAATCTGAGGATAGAAAAGAGGAAGTGACTGCCCTGAGACATCCGAAGAGTCAAAAGAAAAGGAAACATAGGTCTCCTGACTTTATACCCCCAGCTTCAACTAAATCTTACTGTGTCTTTCCCTGAGAGGAAAGAGCCCCGCTGTTTTAACACACTGAGTATCGCAGGACACCTACAGCTGAGTCTCTGGAACATGCAGGCAGGGCCCAGGAGATTCCCTACAATTCTTTCCATTCAAAGTGGTATTAGAGGAGCTTGTCACAAACCATTAAATATTCCAGTAAGATGAAAACAGATGTTATCAAAGACTAGAAATTATAGTTCCTTCATTAGAAAATATAATCCTCAGTTTCTAAAAAAAATTTGAGATCTTTTATTATCAATAGATGATGCAGTCTAAAATATAAATTGTAATTTTCACTATGTACAATGAAAAAATACTTCACACAAAGATTTGGAACAAATACACACAGACTAGGCCTTGGGTCAAAATTAATGCATGGCTTAGCAATAAGCTTATTGTTACATAAGCCAAAAATAACATTAATTAGAGTCAAGTCACTTCCATATTGTTTTCTCACTTACCTATATTCATGCTCTAAAAAGGCGCTCTTATCCAATATTTATGCTCACAATTATTGTATTTGTGGGGCATTTTTATCCACTTTTAACAATATGTACTGTTACCTCAAAAGAATGCACACTCGAAAGATGATAATTAGTTTTTGAAACAGAGCTGCCTTGGTTCCCTGAGCAAGCTTATTCATGTAATCCCCGAGGTTCAAGAAAGAATAGGTTCAGACGGCCCACAGGAGAAAAAAATGGGGAAACGAGAAGCCTAAAATGAACGGAACAAGGAATATAGGGATGCAGATGGACATCCGGAGAGCTAGCTGCCTTATCTTAAGGAAGTAATTGGAGAAACAGGTGATGTTAGGACACCAAACAATAATATCTCCAAGAATTATCTTTAAGAAAAATAATTCAGTTAATACAGTAACATTTGCATGAAATGGGCGTAAAAGGGGTGTCTCTGTTGACCAAAGGTACTGACAGGAACCACCAACAGGAAACGGTCTAACTTTCCCAACGCTCAAATCACACTGATGAAATCCTATCTATAAAGACCACTGATGTCCATCTTAACAAATGTAGTGAATAAACAAGTCCCCCTTCAGTTACTGTGGCTACACAGCTGCCTACTGTGTTCTAAAATCTAAATAGCACTCTTGACCTTGCTGGCTCCTCTGTCCCAGAGACTTTACAACCTCTTCCGTGTCTCCCCAGGAATCTGCTCTATAGATCAGTCTGAATCCTCTCAACCAGGCATTGGAATGCCCTCTAGAACCTCACCTGACTCTGTGAGGTCTAAGTCAGCTCATTCCAACTCCTCGAGACGCGTGTACAGACCATGCTTCCCTCCACGGTTGTAGGTACCCTAAAAGGGAAGACGATCAGGCCCTCCTCAGTGGGGATGCTACAGTCTAAAGGTCTAGCTAAAAATGAGACACATGTACGTATAAAAAGAAAATAACCACATCTAAAAAGTCATGATGGATAGAATCTTTGACAGCAAACAGATGGAAACAAATTTCATCTCTCAAACTAAGTAAAACAAAACTATTTATTTCCCACACTGTTGAGTGCTCACAAGAAGCTCATCAATAGCTACGGTTTCCTGTAACATACTTCCCCAAGTAGTCCTCAGACCCTGATTTCCGGTGTAGAGCTGTGGAACTACAGATAAGCAGCATCAGCACATCACCCGAGCTGTCTAAGGTCAATGCAGGAACCGGAAACATGAGCGCACTCAGACCACGTGATGGCCATCCTCTGCACTCTGCTGCTAAAGAGGAAATAACAGCAGGTCCGATGCGTGGCAGACCCGTATTAATGACACGAAGCAAGCCACCAGAGAACCAAAATGGGAAGAAAGACTCAATAAAAGAGAATCAACCGAAACAGGAAATACAACTTAAAACATGTTCATTGTTAGAAGAGCTACTATGACATTGATGATTAATGGCCTATGGTCAGATATAAAGTCACTGCCCAGAATTCTAGTGAAACGCTGGTACGTGAAATCTGCTGGGGGAATCACATCACTGAAGCCCACCACATTTCGTTTTGTTTTGTACTTGAAAGGAGAAAAAAGTTTACTCAACACACATATATATATATGCTACACACTACTTTCAAATTTATCTATCATTCTCAAAAGTTCATTTTTAATAATATATCAAATAATCATTTATTAACTGAAAAGACAATCTGTACATTAATACTGTCATAAAAAATAAAGGTTCCTATGCTTTTGCAACCAATTTAAGTCTCAGTGAATTTAACTTTGGTTAATTGCAAACTCTGTTGCATTTAACTTTGCATTCTTTCTCAACTCTGCTTCAAGTAACCCAACAACTTCATTCCCCATGAGTAGCGAAGTCATAGAAGAGGGAATAGTCATACAGATAAGAATGTTATTTTGTTACCATTCCAAAATGAGATCTGACATCTAATAAATGAGTGCTAAACAGATGGGAAAAAAGGGGGTAGGCACAGTGATTAATATCAGACTTTATTAAGTCAGCTGTATCTATCAAACACTTAAATATTCCTAAAAGAGTAACAATGAACAAAGGAAAATACCAGACAACCCAAAATTAATGGCCAAATATGGCCACATATCAGTTATCATATAAAATAGCTAGTCTAAACTCACCAGTTAAAAGACTAATTCAGGGGCGCCTGGGTGGCTCAGTGAGTTAAAGCCTCTGCTTTTAGCTCAGGTCATGATCTCAGCGTCCTGGGATCGAGGCCCACATCGGGCTCTCTGCTCAGCAGGGAGCCTGCTTCCTCCTCTCCCTGTCTCTCTGCCTGCCTCTCTGCCTACTTGTAATCTCTCTCTCTGTGTCAAATAAATAAATAAAATCTTTAAAAAAAAAAAATAAATAAAAGACTAATTCAGTGGGTTACGCATCTGTCTTTGGCTCAGATCATGATCCCAGGGTCCTGGGATCGATCCCCACATAGGGTTCCCTGCTCAGTGGGCAGCCTGCTTCTCTCTCTCCCTCTGCTGCTCCTCCTGCTTGTGCTCTCTCTCTCTCAAATAAAATCTTTAAAAAAAGACTAAATTCTCAAAGGGGATTAAAAACCATGTCTCCTCAAAGATACAAGGGCACAATGTCTGAAACCAAAGAAATGGAAAAAGATAGTCCAGGCAAATCTTAACCAAACTAAAGCCAGTGCAGTAATGCAAATGTCAAAATAAATTTTAAGGTACTATATGATGGTAAAAAGGGAAAAATTTTGTACATGTAGGAATCTAATAATCTAGCCTCAAATTTTATAAAGCATAATCTTACAGAAATAGGAAGAGAAATGATCAAATCAGTAATTATAGGGAGAGATCTCAACACACCTCTCATATTAGCTGATAAACTAAGCAGTTAAACAATTAATAGAGATAAACATAAGCCACATAATTAATAAGACTGATCAAAAAGACAGATCTGAACACGAGGCCAAACTGTAATAAAACGGGACATCTATACAAAAGATTCTCTCTTCCCACAAGACATACACACATATTCTCTCTCTCTCTCTCTCTCTCTCTCTCTCTCTCACACACACACACACACACACCGGAGATCTAAAAACACACTTAGCAAACATTTAGTGGTCAAAAATGACATTAAAGAGGGCATGTGATAATAATAAGCACTAGGTATTATATAAGACTGATGAATGACTGAACTCTACATCTGAAACTAATAATACATTACATGTTAATTAACTGAATTTAAATTAAAAAAATAAATAAATAAAAGGGGAAAAAAAAAGACCCATAACAGGATGCAAAAATATTAAGAACTGACTGGCAGTGAAAAGCCCTATGTTCAAAATTTGTGCTCTCAACAAGAGATACTTGAAGGGAAAACTAGAGTCAAGCATCTGTATATTGAATATTCAACTCAAGACATTAGAAAGACAACAGGGTAATCCCAAAGAAAAAATAAAGAGCAAAGGGGAAAAAAATGCTAAAAGTAGAAAAGAAAAAACAGAAACAACAAATCCAAGTTGTTTCTTTGGAAAAAAAAAATTAAAACAGTAACTATAGGAATAATGATTGGGGGGGAAGGCAAATAACACTAGAAATAAAAATGGAATAAAAATTGAATGCACAATATGACAATGCTATGAAAAACCTCAGGCCACCTGATTTATCAAACTAGATGAAATGGACAGTTACCCCTAAAAATATGAATTACTAAAACTGACTCAAGAAAAAACAGAAACTGTCAGTATAAGGAAATCAAATCAATGATTTAAAATAACAACAAAACAAAAACAAAAACAAAACCCACTCTCTAACCCTCCTCTTTACACCAGGCCAACACAGTTCTAAAGAACTCCAAAGAACAGAAAATCCCTCATTTATCCAAACTTCCCCAGAGATTATTAAAAGACAGACCACAAAAATAGATTTAAAAAATAAAGCACATTGCTAAATCTTGAGGTCTGGTGATACAAAGAGATTCAGAGACAGCAGGGACCTTCTGAATTATCTAATCTTAATTCTATAGATGAAGTCAGTTTCTGGGCCTTGGTTTGGCTTGAATAAATGGCTCAAAGTTATCATATCAAGCTGGTTCTCATATTCTAAACACCCTAACTTCTAGGATAGGTAGGAGAAACAAGGGGCATGTGGTCAAATGTAACTGAGTCAAGTTCAGATCAGCATTCCATATTTTCCTTACTGTCCCCCGCCATCCCAGATACACAGTGTCAGGCAGTCTCCCCCATGCCCCTCTGTGTCTCTCTCAGAGCTTTACAGATTTTTAATCCTCTTTCACCACTCCTGTTCTTAAAATAACTGAAATATCAGAATTATAACTAAAATGAGTAAAATAAAGGCAAGGACTCGGAGTCATTCATCTTAGCAATCTCCAACCTTGTACTCTAATACATGTTTTGTTTTTTTTTTAAGATTTTATTTATTTATTTCACAGTGGGAGAGAGATCACAAGGAGGCAGAGAGGCAGGCAGAGAGAGAGGGGGAAGCAGGCTCCCCGCTGAGCAGAGAGCCCGATGCGGGCCTCGATCCCAGGACCCTGAGATCACGACCTGAGCTGAAAACAGAGGCTTTAACCCACTGAGCCACCCAGGCGCCCACATGTTTTTTTTTTTTTAAGATTTATTTATTTATTTCACAGAGAGAGAGTGAGAGATCACAAGTAGGCAGAGAGGCAGGCAGAGAGAGAGGAGGAAGCAGGCTCCCTGCTGAGCAGGGAGCCCGATGTGGGGCTGGATCCCAGGACCCTGAGATCATGACCTGAGCTGAAGGCAGAGGCTTTATCCCACTGAGCCACCCAGGCGCCCCTCTAATACATGTTTAAATATGTAATAAACTACTGTTTATAATAGATAGGTCTATTTCACCAAGCTGAATGCTTTCACTGTAAAGTATAACTTCTATTTTTAATAGGCAAGAATACAAGGAATGAGGAAAAAATAATTTTAATATGTAAATAGATGAGACCACCTCCCAAAAAGACTTATTTAGAGACCATCTTTTCAATGAACAAAAGAGGTCCCATGCGTAGCAAATGAAACAGAGTAGTTTGGTGGTCAGGTTCATGACGTCCAGGTCTGGAATTCGGGCTCACCCACTAACTAGCTGGGAAACTCCAGGCAAGTTACATAAACTAAGCCTTACATTGCCCACCGTAACAATGAAAATACCCACAATAATACTTACTAATACCTACCTCATATAGAGTCTCACAAGTGTTATGTGAACTCATCCATCGGAAGAAGTTGACACAGTTCTTCAGTGAACATCAAGTATTAGCATACATTCTTGTAAATAAAGCAACTTAGCTATGAAAAGCAAAAGCTCTTCTGACTGACAAAATTATAAGGTACAAAATGCTTTAAAAAATTATATTAGTTTTGGTCACATCCATGCTAATGAATTATATGCCTTGTAAATCAAGAGTGTTTTTTAATTAAATGAAACTTAATAAATGAGCTTGATTTTTAAGTCAGTATCTGACTCGGGATAAAAAACAAAACAAAATACTTAGGTAGGGTTAAAGTGCTGAAATTAGCATGGCTCTTGAAATAATCAACCCAGCACTACTGGTTTACCTCAAGTGGATTCCTTACAGAGAAGGGTAATAGTCCAACTATTAAATGCCCATTCAGAACAAACACCTGACAACCCACACGACCCAGGCAAACTAGACAACACTGGTCCTGACTCCCACCCCGCTTCCCCCAGCCAGCTCCCCACCCCACCCCGCAAGGGTCCGGAAATATTGTCTGTAATAGAAATGAGCCTCTTCTAGATTTTGTTTTTTAAAGGAAAGCTGACAGGCTAGCTTATAGGAACACAGCAATATACGCACTGTGCCGCCCCACCAGTGAGGGGAGCCTGTACTTCCGCTCTCCAGCGGTGCCCTGTCTCACCTCCAGGTCACAGCTGTACTCGGTGCCGTCCAGAAGGATCACTCTGCACTGGACCATTTTGGTCTTCTTGCTGGCTTTCTGGGAGGCCTTCTCTGTTTTTAGCTCATTGGTCTGCACTTCCTTGGTCTCCCTCTTTGCTACTTCTTCTGACTTGTCTTCCTGCATTTCCTTCGCCTTCTCTTCTCTCTCCTTGCTTACCTCTTCAGCGGGCTGTTAACGGAAGAAAGAAGTTCATACTAAAGTTAACCAATGTGCAGAAGACCAAGTATTCAAAGGAAAATCTTCAGTAAGAATTGTGACTGTCAAACGCCGTCGACCTCAGATTTTTAAAGACTTGAAGATTTTGCCAGAAAGGGTTTTTCCCCATATCGCCCTTCCCCCAATCCACCTCCCATTTTCTCATTTTGCCAATTTGCTAATTTCAGCATTAAATGAGTAAAAGAAACTACGTCCTGGCAACTAAAATTTAAATATTATTTCAAATAATAAAATTTCCAGTTACAACGTCACACCAGGGCAAGACCTAGGCTTTATTGAGCAACCAAAATGTTCACATGTACAAATCTACTTCTTCCTACTCACTGAACACTTATATATATCAAAGCAAAGGTATAAAGATCCACACTATTTAAAAAGGAGAGGTGGTAGGATTCAGAGAGTATCTGTTTAACCTTAAAAGGAAGAGACATGAATTTTTTTTTTTTTTTTTATGGTTTGCCTACATGGTCGATTTTATGGCCTTATTATCTGGGCAAGATTTAAAAAAGAAGTAATGGAAGGCCGTGGCAGACACAGTAAGCCATGGTAGCATCTGAATACAAGAAATCCGGATAGGATTCCAAAGAAACAACTCCTTTTTGGTATGTGGTTGAAATACCAAGCTTTCCCTTCCAGACAATTCCTTGTCAAACATACCTGTGCGTCCGCTCGGCTCACGGAGGGCTTCTCTTCCTTGACATCAACTTTCATCTCCTGCTGTCTTCTCTGGGCGGTTTCCTCAACAGTGCCCTTGGCCTGCCTTTCTCCTTCAGGAAGAGATTCCTCTTGATCTAAAACCTCCTCCACCACAGCTTGGGCGGGCTCTTTTTTATCTCCCCGGTCTTTAGCGGCTACTAAGGTATAGGACTTCTGTTTCTTAAGCCATGGGGGTATGAATCGAGAAATGCCCCTGCTCTCAGATGGCTCTCTCTTCTGGCGGCAAGGACTACTTTGGCATTGAGCTGTAGGAGATGACTGGGAACCTTTTTCCTCCTCTGGATCGGAGGACTGGTTCTGCTGATGTTCCACTACTTCTTTAGGTTTCTCCTTGGTGGCATCTGCTCCTAACGGCTCAGATTCCTTCTTCACTTCAGATGCTGAGCCTACTTCGGTGGTCATGGTTACAGCATACGCTGCAAACGAAACAAAACAACAAAAAAATCGCAAAATGTTACCATACAAAGTCTCTCGGTTTTAGTTTGGAGGTAAGGAACGGGGGTGAGGAAGGGCAGGAAGGGAAGTGGCAGAGAGAGGAAAGAGAGGGCAGCTCATAAGCTCAGGACAAAATGGAGATTGCTACTCTTCGAATTCTCCCTCAGAATCAGAGAACCAGAAGTTACATCACAATAGAACTAACTGATTCTGTACCGGTAGGGTTTACAACTGTTAACAGCTTAGATTACTTTTAAAATTTCATCTAGCCATAAATAATCTTCCCCACGAAACTCCCATTTTTTTCAAGGAAAGTTACTTTTCTCTCTACTTAGTATCCCTTATTCTATAATACAAAAAGTTTATTGATAATGTTAGGAAGTACGGAGACACATTTCACTGCAGTTTCACATAGTGAAACCAAAAGCTACAAAAATGTGAGGGATAAAAAAATGTCAGGTATTATAAAGATGAATTCTCAATGTAGAGCGCTTAGTAGTGAGAAAATTAGATCTGGGGGAGAAAAGGTATTTTTCCCCCAATTTAAATCCCATAATAGAGCAACATTATTTCAGTGCAGCAGTTAGTCTTCTGAGAATACTCAGACTACAATCAAAAATCTAGCCCTCCATCCCACTCCACCTCAAACATGGTTTTCCTTATAGACGTGATTTTAAGATAAGTACCTCAGGGCCCCTAATCGGAACCAAATGAAGAGATTATAGGGATGGGAAGAAGTGCATCTAATAATTGATCCTATCATAACTAATGAAAAAAAAACTGAAATTAAATCTGTAAGTAGGGGCACCTGGGTGGCTCAGTCGGTTGAGCAGCCAACTCTTGATTTCGGCTCAGGTCATAAGTCATAATATCAGGGTCCTGGGATTGAGCCCCACAGTGGGCTCTGTGCTCAGCAAGCGGTGAGCTGTGCTCAGCAGGGGGAGAATCTCTCTGAAAGAGATTTTCTCTTTTCCTCTGCCCCTCCCCATGCTCACACTCTAAAATTAACCTTTAAAAAATAGATAAATCTGAAAATAAATGGTTGTCTCAATTTCACATAAGCAAAGAGGTAGTTTTTAAAGTATAGCTCACCCACTGATATTAAAAAAAAAAAAAAAAAAAGGAACAACAGAGAGAGTACAGTCTCTCCTCTCTTGACAATGATAAAAGGTCTGGCACCCTGGCCAGTAGCAAACTTTCCAGCTATCTTCAAAAGTGGTACAAACCTCGAATAGTTCAAAACATAGTTGTTCTTTTTTAAAGCTTTATCGAGATATAATTCACGTAACATAAAATTCACCCATTTAAATTATGTAGTTAATGGTTTTGAGTCTAGTCACAAGATTATGCAACCATCACCACTATCTAATTCTAGAACATTTTCATCATTCCCAAAAGAAACTTTGTAACCCATCATTAGTTATTCTCTATTCTTCCCTCCCCAGCTCCTGGCAATTACTTTCAATCCATATGGATCTGCCTATTCTAGACATTTCAAATAGATGGCATCTTCACTGAGCAAAATGCTTTCAAGTTTCATCCACATTGTAGCATGTATCAGTATTAAACTTGTTAAAATATTCTTCACCATCTTTTGCAAATCATGTACCTGATAAAAGTCTAGTATCTAGGGCACCTGGGTGGCTCAGATGGTTAAGCATCTGCCTTTGGCTCAGGTCAGGATCCCGGGATCCTGGGATCAAGCCCCGAATCAGGCTCCCTGATCAGCAGGGAGCCTGCTTCTCCCTCTGCCTCTCTCTCTGTCTCCATGAATAAATCAATAAAATCTTAAAAAAAAAAAAGTCTAGTATCTAGAATATATCAAGAACTCCTATAACTCATCAAAAGACAAAAAAAAATTTTATGGGCAAAGAAGTTTGAGTAGACATTTCTCCAACAAAAATACACAAATGGCCAATAAGCACTTGAAACAACATTCATCACCATCAGTCATTAGGAAGATTGAAACCCAAACCACCATGAGATGCGACTTCATATACACTAAAGGATGGCTATCATCAAACAGACAGTAATAAGTACTGTGGCGGGGCGGGGGGGGGGGCGGGTAGAGCTCTCAACCTTGATGGCAAGAATGTAAGATGATGCAGCCACTTTGGAAAAGTTTCTCAAATAGTTAGCATAGGACCTAGCAATTCCACTCCTAGGTATCTACCCAAGAGAAATGAAAACGTATGTTCCCAGGAAAACTTGTAAACAAATGTTCCTAACAGCCTTATTTATACTAGTCAAAAAAGAGAAACAACCCCAATTCCTACCAGCTGATGAAGGGAAAAACAAAATGGGTGTGTCCACACAATATCACCAAGTCATAAAAAGGACTGAAGTACAATATGCATCGCCACACACAAAATCTGAAAACATTATTCTAAGTGAAAAAATTCAAAAGGTCTGGGACACGTAGGTAGCTGAGTTGGTTAAGTGCCTGCCTTCGGCTCAGGTCATGATCCCAGGGTCCTGGGATCCAGTCCCTCGTTGGGCTCCTTGCTCAGTGGGGAGTCTGCTCCTCCCTCCGCCTGCCGCTCCCCTTGCTTGTGCCCGCACTCTCTCTCTCTGACAAATAAATAAAATCTTTAAAAAGCATATAAAAGGTCACATGCTGAAAGAATTTCCAGAATAAGCAAATCCACAGAGACAAAGTAGATTAGTGATTGCAAAGAGCTGGAAGATGGAGAGCATAGGGAACAATGACTAGTAGGTACAGGGTTTCCTTGAGGGGGGCGGGTAATGAAAATGTTCTGGAATTAGACAGTGGTAAGGGTTGTACAACCCTGTGAAGACACTGAAAACCACTGAACTGTAAATGTTAAAAGGGTGAGAATTCAATAAATAAAAATAATTTTTTAAATGCTATTCATAGGGCGCCTGGGTGGCTCCATGGGTTAAGCGTCTGACTCTTGATTTCGGCTCATGTAGTGATTTCAGGGTCCTGAGATGGACCCCCAACAAGCTCTGAGCTAGGCAGGGAGTGAGCTTGTCCCTCTCCCTCTGCTCCTCCCCCTGCTCATGCTTGGGCTCTCTCTCAAATAAATAAAATCTTAAAAAAAAAAATGTCACTTCTCATATGCAAGCATGAAAACATTCAGTCAGCCTGCCTATATTTAATGGGCCCCTCCAATGTGCCAGGTGCTGGGCACATGAATAAAAGACTGCCTTTGAGAAGCTGAAGGTAGGGGAGAAGGTGGTGTACAGGTGAGTCAAGAGCACACTGCTTAAAAGGCACAAGACAGATACTTCACCCAGATTCGGAGAAGAGGGTCATTTGGAAAGCCTTTCTGAAGACGTGGACATCTGAGTTACCTTAAAATGATGAGCTTCATTCAGGCAAGGGAGTCAGGAGGGGAGGCAAGTTTCTACAGGGCAATGTAGAAACATGAAAATACTCCTCCTACAGGAAACCACAAGTACTGCACAATGATACACAGTATGAGTGAAGTGGGAACTTGCTACTGGGGCATAGGAAGGGAGGGGCATGGTGAGTTAGCAATGACAAAGTAGGAACAGTAGGCAGAAGCCAGGACATAAAAGGTTTTGTGTATCATGCTAAGAAAGGTCTTGAGGTTGATTTAAAAGCAGTAAGAAGTCATATAAGCATTTTACAGAGAGAGGAGTAATGGAATCAGACCCATATTTTGGGTAGCCCAACCCGGCTGGAAAGTACAGGATGAGAGAAGAGAATGAAAGAGAAAGACAGCCAGAAGGCTGTCCCAATAACCCACACGTGAGAAGATGATGGTCTGCACTTTGACCACAGTAGCAAGACGAAGGAGAAGAAATGCATCCAATGGTAAAGAGGGAGATGGCATGGCATGGTGTCCACAACGAATGTAGCAAGTCAAAGAGAGTAAAGGGGTCAAGGGAAAGTCTCAGGTCATGGGAGCCTGGGGTGCTGGCAGAACCACCCACTGGAATAAGGAACACAAGGAAAAGAGGGTCTGACTGAGACAAACTCGGTTTTGAATTCACAGCGATTGACCAGTTTGTCGAGTTGACCACTAAACACACAGGTCTTGAACACACCGAATATGCATGAGAGATGCAGATCCGGGAGATGCCGTCATATGGCGGACAGCTAAAAGCACCAATGATACGGACGTCACCTAGAAAAGCGTAGTCTGAGTTTGAGGAGCCTGAGAAGAACTTTATCCCCACCCAACATTTCAGGGTCAGGCAGAAGAAAAGGCACGAAGGACAGGAGAAATACATAGTGAGACCAAAAGCTGAGTGGAAATAATGTCCTTGAGGGCAATGCTACAAAGGAGGAATAGTGAGGTAACCAGAACATTTACAGTCCAATCTTAATTCTCATTCTTAGGCGCTTATTTTTAATTCTATCCATGTTTGAATATTTGTGCATATCAGTTCACTATTTCTATAAAATATAAAAATATTAAGTGTAGTCTGTTAGTAACACGTTTTTCTATTGTGTTGATCTCAGATCACCAAACATAAATACTGTACTTTGTCAAACTGGGAAATAAACCCCACAAATAAAGCCAGGTGGGCTACATAAGTTTCAGCCTGTTATACTTTGAAAAAATTTTATCATCAGTATTCCTGAAGATCAAAAACTAGTGATATTGAGCAATATTAAACTATATGTTTTATGCAGTTTTTTGTGGAAAATACTAGTTCAGTATGAACTGAAATGTGCAAAATATTAAGGCATTGGCCTTCACTTAGGAAGACAAGAGGCATGATTTGTTAAGTCATTATAAAGCTAATATCATTACTGAGTTTTCTTCTCCAAAGATGTGAGATGAAAGCTCAGGTAAATAGAATGAAGTTACTATTCATAAGCCTAAGTTGTTTTTTTACCCTCAATTTACTTAAAATCAATTAATTTTAATAAGAAAATCAATCGTTCTCTTTATCAGCTTGATTTTGTTGTTGTTTAAATTCCACATGAAGGAGAGATCTTAAGGGGTCTTTCTCTGACCTTTCACTGAGCGTAATGTTCTCCAGGTCTATCCGTGTCATTGGAAATGGCAAGATTCCATTCTTGTTTACGAATGAATAATATTCGTGTGTGTGTGTGTTTGTCACAATTGTGCTCCCGTGTGTGTGTCACAATTTCTTTATCCATTCATCCATCAATGGAAACTTAGTTTGTTTCCACATATTGGCTATTGTAAATAATGCTACAGTGAATGTGGGGTGCATATTTTAGTTAGTGTGCTTTCATTTTCTTCTGATAAATACCCAGAAAAGGAATTGGTGGATCATATAGTAGTTGATTTTTTTTTTTTTAATTTTCTGAGGGACCGCCACAGTTTTCTCTAGCGGATGTATCACCATTAGGTATTTAAAATTAAGGGGCGCCTGGGTGGCTGAGTGGGTTAAAGACTCTGCCTTCGGCTCAGGTCATGATCTCAGGGTCCTGGGATTGAGCCCCGCATTGGGCTCCCTGCTCAGCGGGGAGCCTGCTTCCTCCTCTCTCTCTGCCTGCCTCTTACCTACTTGTGATCTCTCTCTCTCTGTCAAATAAATAAATAAATAAAATAGTTTATTTAAATAAATAAATAAATAAAAATAAAATTCAAAACAACGCCTTCCAGTAAGACCTTTACTTGAACTGGCCCCATATTGTACAGAAAGTCTTTTTCTTCCTTTAAAGTACAATTTTCCGGGCGCCTGGGTGGCTCAGTGGGTTAAAGCCTCTGCTTTCGGCTCAGGTCATGAGCTCAGGGTCCTGGGATCGAGGCCCACATCGGGCTCTCTGCTCAGCGGGGAGCCTGCTTCCCCCTCTCTCTCTGCCGGCCTCTCTGCCTCCTTGTGATCTCTCTCCTTCTGTGAAATAAATAAATAAAATCTTTTAAAAAAAATTAATAAAGTACCATTTTCCGTGTACCACTTAAGTGGAGATTATTTACATTAATTATGAAATGACCCAAGTTGCTTTTAGAGTTGAACCAATGCCCTGATAAAAATTAAAATAAAAATGTCCCACCCTTGTCCAAGCTAATGAAGATAATTGGTAGCTCTCTAATTACTTTGGCTAGGAGAAATAATCTGGAGACCAATCAAGTAAAGTTGATTTTTGGTCAAAATATCTTAGAAGCAATGAAATATAAAGCTAAAGTTTCCACTATATGTTAGAAGCATTAATATTTGTATTTTAATCATAAAAGCCATCAGTTACTGGGTCAGACATCATACACATAATTTCTTCTCTTCAGAACATCCTACAGGGGAGGTATTATCCCCATTTTGTACGTAATAAACAGAGAGTAAAAGTTAAGTGACTTGTCCAAGGCCACTGAATGGAGGACCACACAGCCGCGTACATGTGTTTTTACCTGTATTTCATAATGTTGGAATGACAGAATCAACCAGGGCTTACTTGGCAGAGTCCTCGATGAAAATCTGTATCAGTTTGTGAAAATGACTACAGAATATGAATCTATTGTGATTCACTATAATTAGGACTGGCCTTCCCCCAATATGAAATTTAAAGATGGGTTCCCATCACAAAGAAGATCATATTTGAATGTTATGACTTGGCCATTCACAACTGAGCTGATGGACAGAAATTACAGACAAGGTACTAACACAGAGACAAAGAGCACAGATAAACTACACCTTTATGCCTCACAAAGTTAGTCTTCCTCAATCACTACTGTATTCACACTTGTAAGCTGTAAGAACCTCAGAGCTGATCAGTAGCATCCATCCAAATGCAAGTTACAAGATAAAAAAGCAGAGGGAGGTGATGGGTGGGAGGTGGGTGAAAGACATTAAGGAGGGCACTTGCTGTGATGAGCCCTGGGTGTTGTA
The DNA here is from genome assembly GCA_002007465.1 of Ailurus styani. Taxonomy (NCBI): domain Eukaryota; kingdom Metazoa; phylum Chordata; class Mammalia; order Carnivora; family Ailuridae; genus Ailurus; species Ailurus styani. The sequence goes on along the minus strand of LNAC01000373.1, from coordinate 1,022,885 downwards.
TGTAAGTGATGAATCACTGAATTCCACCCCTTGAAACCAACATCTCACTGTATGGTAACTGGACTCTAAATAAAAATTAAAAACAAAAACAAGATTAACAATGGAACTGGCTAATTGTATAAAACTGGATCTTGTAAATACTCAAAAATAAGGGTGGATATAATTATATGTAAATAAGTACATTCTTAAAATAGTTTCAAGGGATCAACAAAGCTCAAGCCTAAACACTACCTTCTTTGTTGACATAATGGTTTCTTGAACAAATTACCACCATCAAGAAAACATGATTACAGCACATCCATTCACCATAATTATCATGCCTGTGACTCTCAAGAGTTTCAAATGTGGATAAGCCTTTAAACTCCATCACCCACTAAAAAATGGAAACTCCTGCAGTGGAATGCAAGCCCTCCCACTAAAAGGAAAGCCCCATAAGGCCAGTCTCTAGACTGGCACGGAGAGATACCAGAGTGTTGAGAAATCGCTTCATCTATTATACTCATTTTATCTTATCAACAAGGAAACTGGGGCTCAGAAAGCCAGGAGATTTGCCCAAGATCACAAAGCTAGACTGGGGAAGCCAAACCCAGAACCGTGGATTCCCAAACTCTAGCTATGCTCCATTCCACCAATTACCTATTATAAATACAAATTGCAAAAACCTAAAATCCATCATTAGTATAGTTATATAACATACTAAGTAAAGCCCTGTCTGCTTATCAGCAACCAGAAGGAATACTGCTGTGAACAGCCAAGCCTATTAGACAAGTATGTGGTTCTGACACAATTACCACGTTGGCATACCCCATCTGGGTTGATAGAGAAGTGGTCATTATTGTAACGGCTCCACGAGAAACAGCATGCATCACTTCACACGCAACCAACCAGAAAACCATCAACAGAGGAACAGCACTGGTTAGGTAAGGAGCTGTGTTATGTAAAACCATTCTTTTTTTCTTACCTTTAAAATGGGAGGTAAATTCCAAAGTGCCGTCTCTATCACTAGCCTAAACAACTTACCATATTATGTCATGCTAGTGAACACACTGGCCCACAACAAGCAAAGCAAAGCAGATATACAACTCTAGACACTCCTACAAAGAACTTCAAGCACGGGGTTTATGCTAATAATTATTGGGTCCAAATGTTTCCTTAAAACCTTGAGAGAACCAGCGCTACTCTAAGAGCCCTTGCTGTGTCCAGGGAACAGGGCAGGTGCAGCGGCCGGCGGAGTGGCTCTCCTCCTCGGCTGAGATCAGAGCAAGAGGAGCTCTTGGAGTTCTACCGACAAAGCTCAGTCTGTCAGATAGGGGACTCCGGATTCACAACAGGGAGAAATACGCATGTCTAAATTCCAAAATGGCGGTAAGGGACTCAAGAGAGGCTTTCCTGTGAACTTAAAGAGAAAGAAATCAAGCTGTGCAACAAATAGAGCTCCTAGAATACTGGCAACATGTGCACGGTTTCAACGTGGTCACTTTCTAGGTCTGACAAAACTGGTTTTCGTCTAGTGTGCCTGGCCAGAGGATATACAGAACAACTTTCTGATTCCCACAATCACTGGCTTATGTGCATGTCCCCCAACAGCCTACAGCCCAAGAGGAGGTCTTTAAACACCCAGCCTCATTCCCTGAAAGCATCGAATGTGAGAAAAAAACAAAACAGCAACCCCAATATAGAAATGATTCAGCAGCCACCTAACTCTACTTAGGAAAGAACAAAAGCCACACTTCTCGAATACGTGCAACGAGGAAGAGGAAGGGAGGAGAGAAGAGGAGGAGGATGTCAAAGGGAAGAAAAAGGGAAAAAGTATCTGGAGAGGGAAGGGAATAACGAAAACAGGCCAACCGCACGTAATTAGAGCAGACTGCATGTGACTCCTCTCCCTCGTGGGTTTATTTTTCTGAAGTGTCAGAAGGCCTAGAGTACAGCGTTCCGTATTCACATATGTGCAGCTACATTCCAAAGGGACAATCGGTCGTTTAAATTAGCTCTGTGGTGAGGATAAACGTATCATTTTTTAAACAATCCAGTGTTGTCCACCCCCCTTACCTTAATAACACACTCTATGACTTGTTTTTGGTTGTTGTTTTTTTTTTAAGGGATAAAGAATCTATAAAAGAGACAGAACTACTTCTGTAAAGATATAGGCGTGCATCTGGCTTAAATTAAACCCACATACACAAAAGATATGAACTGTAGCCCTCGGCTAGTTCAAGCCTCGGCAGGATCAGATTACAACCAGAGCACGTATTTCCTCCACCCTTCTCTTTTTTTTTTTTTTTTTTTTAAAACAGAACTCGAGTTTTGCTCGGCTTCCCTCTCTCGTCCACACGCCGGGCCCAGGCCGGGCCACAGGGCAGTGATCTACTGGTCTAAGGCCTTCATGACCGTCTCCCACCCCTGGCAAGACCGCCTGCAGAAACAGTCTGCTGGTGGGCTCCGGGGAAGATTCCTCCCTCTAAAAAGAGCCACAAGGTAAAGACCGCCCCCTCTTCTGTCTCTGAGCACCTGACTCCTAGAAGTGCTGTTGCCATCTTAAGGATCCAAGGTGGGAGAACGTCTGACGACAAAGTGACACACACAGTAGAGCTCAGATGTCGCACAGGGCCAGTTTCGATGTGTGAGCTTCCGGTTCGGGGAGAGAACACAGTCCCCTGTATGAGAACAAGGGGAGGGCTGAGCCCGGGGTTTCATTACTCGCAGCCACTCTTAGCCTCTGCATAGCCTGAGGCCAGCATTAACAAATAAGCTCTGGGGTGCCTGGGTGGCTCAGTGGGATAAGCATCCTATTCTTGATTTCAGCTCAGGTCTTGATCTCAGGGTCCTGAGTTCGATCACTGCGTTGGGCTCCATGCTGGGTGTGGAGCTTATTAAAAAATAAATAAATAAAATAAAAACCAAAAACAAAGTGGTAAAAAATCAGCCCCAAGAAACTGGAAACACATACAGAACTATCTCAGGTAATTATTACTCCCCACTGGGTTTTATGGCCCTCATACCTAAGAGCCATGGTTGTCGAAATGTTCCATTTTTTTTCCTGATGCCCAAATTCTTAAAACCTAGTATCTAAATTAATATGAGATGAACAATTCTTCATTCTAACTGTAAATAAGAATGAGACAAATCTTAGAGTTTCTCAAAGATTCCCTTTCTTCATATATTAGGGGGACCTCCCCCCAGTGAAAATCAAGACCTAATTTTCAATAATGTTCAATTCCAGTAACACCTAAGATAAGTGCTAAAAATCTTATTTTTTAAAAGCCAAGTCCTTGCTGCTGTCATTAAGAATTATATCAAGATGAGCCCTGGATGATGTACGGAATTACTGCATCACTGTACTTGTACACCTGAAACCTATAAAATACTGTATGTTAACTACACTGGAATTAAGTTTTTTTAAAACATGACATCAAGAAAGATCTGTGCCAGGCAAAGTCTTCTCCACAAGCAACTAGGGTTAGCCCCAAAATAGATACCCTTTCCTAGAGTGGGGCTCAATAACCAGACACCGTGCAGAAGTCATTAGGATCCCAACACCGACATCATCATCAAAATGCACAAATGATCATCATCAAAATGCACATAAGTGCACAAAATGCACATAAGCCTTGTCATTTTAGACCCTCCAACAGCACACACTAATCAAAGTGATGGAGACATCCGCAACCCTGCTGGCTTTTCATTAAGCAATTAAGCATTGTATGGTCAAAATTATTGATGAACTGCATTGAATTCCTTCTCCTGGACGGGGCCCCTATATTTTTCTTTCTTTCTTTCTTTCTTTCTTTTTTTTTTAACAGCCAGAGCTGGAGCTACATTCTTTCTGTGCAAAGCTATCTAATCTTGCAATAAAATAACATAGGGGTTTGGAGATCAAGTCTGGGAACTAAAAGACCAGGATCAGAATTCCAGCTGTGTCTCCCACTAGCCATGTAACCATGGATGTTATTTAGCCTTGCTGAATTTCATTTTCCTCATAAGCAAAACAGGGATAGAATACATACTTACTGGGGTGCTCTAGGATTAAATTAAATGCTCTACATGAAGTGCCTGGCATGTAGTAAATTCATAATAACTGGTGAGCCACTGTCATCAAATAGGGGTTCTGGGAAAAAAAGGACTATGTCCCTTTATTCACAAAAAATAAAAGTAACAGTAAGAACCAAAATAATAGTGACAATATCAGCTATTTGTTGAGCATTGTTCTAGAGACTCTCCATGTGGCAATTCCTTTAATCTTCATGACTCTTTGAAGTAGGAACTAAGATTATTCCCATGTGACAGATGGAGGAGAGACAAGATAAAGGATTTTCACAAAGCTACATAACCAATATGTGGGAAAGCCAGGATTCAGACCCAGGCTATCCAGCTCCGGAAACCTTACTCAATACGACCACCCATCCCAAACGACTTCACTATCCTCAAACCAACACCTGGCATAACCCTGACAATTCATTATCTGTTGAAAAAGCAAAAATCAAACTATTACTACCCATTTGGTGTTTACAGTCCTAGGCAATATGTTCTAACTGAGCGCCTGATAAATTTCACCTGTTGTCAGGATGTGGGTTGTATATTTTAGGCCCTTCCCTCAAAAAGAATGTTTCTTGAAGTCCTTTCACACGTAGGTGCCAGATACCAGCAATGTAGATGAAAAGGACACTCTCAGTCTGGACAGAAGTAGCAAGACGAGCATTAATATATATTCAAACCACTTGTCACTGACTCAGAAAATTTGGTCATTTAGATTCAGAAATTACTACTAGTTTAAAAAGCCTATAGTTTTCTTTGAAGTGACCAGTCATATCTTCAGGAAGTCACACAATGGCCCTACATGGGAACTCCCGGTTAAATACTCTTGAACTACAAAAAGGCATCATGCTTTTTAAAGAACACTTAATTCTCATTCTCAGTTGTGTTTGCTAGAGATATATTTGCTCTCTAGCAAAATTTAAGTAACTTGAATAAAAAAGCCAAATAAAATAGTCCTGGTTAGAAATTTCTTCAACATAAAAAAATGACTTTGTTTTGGATTTCTGAACTGGCTAAGGCTGACCAACCCCCAACTAGGGGGTAAAAAAAGTGGCTGGAGGAGAAGTACAGAGTTAAGAGGAATATGAAGGACACAAACATATGAAAAGATGCTCCATCACACTTATAGTAAAAAAAAAAATGAAAACTAAAAATTCAGGATAGAAAAATACAAAAGCTTCATCATGTAATCACTGAACAAAACTATGGAAACAGAGGCATTCTTATATAATTCCCAGAAGAGAAAATGGGTACTAACCAATGAAATTTGCCAACAGCTATCAAAATTCCAAGTGTGTATACACTCTAAACCAGTTACCTGTTTGTGGGAACGTATCCTATAGATACAACTGCACGTGTGTAATGTAAAATAATTAGTTATGGATGATTCATTATAACATTGTAGTTGCAAAAGATCAATGCCCATCGACAGGTGACATTATAAAGAATACTGCGCAGCTATAAAGAAATAAAAAGAAGGTATCCATCCCAGTTACAGAAATATCTCTGAGTTACATTGTGAAGTACAAAAGGCAAGATTCAGATCATACATGACATACGACACCTTACAGGTTGAAAGCCAGGTGTGTGGCATTTATAAATACATGAATACACATACATGTACTTGCATCTATGTGCACACACACACACAAAAAAAAAACAGGAAAGGACACAGACGAGAACTGACAGTGACTGAGGGGAATGGTGACAGGTCACCAAGTAGATGAGGTACACAGGTACAAATACAGGGGACCAATTTTTCAGTAAGAAGTCTGCACAAACTGAAGTACTTAATTATTAAGAGAACAATATTTTGCATTAAAATGTCCAATGCATGAAGTGAACCCAGTTTGGTTGGTCTGCTTTCTTGGAGACAATCCAAAGGCCACAACTGCCGTAAGTGACAGAGCCACCTTGCCCTTGTCACCTGGCTCTGTCCTCACAGATGGGTTGTATGGGTGTGAAAGCCTTCCAGCCTATTCCAGCTCAAAAGGAGCATTAACATAGCCTAAAATAAGATTGATTTTCTGGCATATGAGGTTTGAGATCATTTCTACATCCTCTAAAGAAATGGATTTCCAGGGCGCCTGGGTGGCTCAGTGGGTTAAAGCCTCTGCTTTCGGCTCAGGTCATGATCTCAGGGTCCTGGGATCGAGGCCCGCATCGGGCTCCCTGCTCAGCGGGGAGCCTGCTTCCCCCTCTCTCTCTGCCTGCCTCTCTGCCTCCTTGTAATCTCTCTCCGTGAAATAAATAAATAAAATCTTTAAAAAAAATAAAAAATAAAAAATAAAAATAAAAAAAAAGAAATGGATTTCCAGTAGCCTCCAATTCAGTCTACATTATAAACCCACCCTTTGCCCTGCTCTCCTAAGCAGGGAAAGCTCAAAACCCAAGCTTTTAGAGCAGACCAGCATCTTTTAAGTTAATCAATTCTTCTTTGGTTAAAAAAAAAAAATACACACACACACACACACACACACACACACACACACACACACACACACACACACACACAGCTCCTGAGAAAACCTTGCTCATTTTTTATCCTCCCCTTCGGTGTAGACTTAAAACAAAAAGGTGTCTTTTGCTAGCAATAACACTGGTGCATTTGCAGGGAGGCCAAAAGAATTATTCCTACCCTCTCCTGGAGAAGTAAAAACAGGGAACCTGGAAACAGATTTCTCAAAAAGTCAAAAAATTTTTTAAAGGGGGATAAAACAGAATGGGAAGATTCTTATTAAACGTCTAAGTTGGTCATACATAAACATCCTGGATCTCTGTCAGCAGCTCCCTCCACGTTTCTAAGGAAAAGCACGAATAAAACTGGTCTGACAAGCACAAGGTCATGTTTCCTGTCTACACTCCTTCCCTGCCCACTTCTGCTCCTAAGCTCACATTAAGAGGGTAAAACTTTTGTACAGATGAGTACTACATGTTCCTAGTGCAGCATTACGTATCCGTTGACTTCTTGATAAATGTCTTCTGTGATGTTCCTAGTATTTGGGCAACATTTGTACCACCATCACATAACGTTCTACAGAAAAGAATAATACACAAGTGTGCAGTTTCTTCCAAAGTCATCCATAACCAGGCTCAACACAGGACAAAGTCAACACCAGCAATCTGTCCTCAGACACCAAGCAGTAGGCTTTTTCTCATCCCACAACTACCTTCTGAATAGGATCCTCGCCCAGTCCCATCAGAAAACTCCATTGGTATCAACTGGTAATCCACAACCAGCCTAATATTATTTCTGTGTGAATCAAACTCCAAATTCTTTAGCTAAAAAATAAATTCTTCAGTTCGGCAGGCTTTTCCCAAATAAGCTAACGACAAATCCACCAAGGTTAACTGCACAGGATAAACGCAGAGGCTGCAGACGCTGCATTTTAATAGGTCATAAGACAAAGTCTTGTCAAAATCAATCAACTCGCCACCCTATGACAAGGCCACCAAGCTGGAGCCTACACTGATCTCACACTTTCAAATCCTCTTCTCCATAAGCTTTGAAACACTGCAGCCAACAGGCATAAATATCTCAGCCTACCCAAAAAATATCATTCACTTTTAAAATCTGGATCGTTAGCACTTCTGCCATGTTAAATATTTACAGAACCACCAAAGAGTTATGCCAACACACAGCATCTATCCTTAAAACGGGAGACTAAACTCCATGATTTTTCTAGCTTCGGTAAACACATCCAAATGTTGACCCTAGCTTGGTCGTTCAGCAGAAGGTGCTGTAGACTCTTAGCATATGGACCCCCCGAGCCCCGGCAGGAAAAGCTGTTAACTACAATGGAATTAGAGCCAGGCCATGTGAAATGCCCAAAACCATCCCCCCCTCCCCACCAACTATTGCTACTCTGAGCATTAGTTTAGTTCAAAGAAGACTTCACTTATTACTAAGAGCCTCAAACAACGACTTCTTAGGTGGGGCTGGCTAGGACAAGGTTTTGCTTCGGCTAAGTATATTTCTATCTTTGGCAGTGAAAGTCTCAGAATTCAACATTCATAAACCTGATTCAGTACAGGATCCTGCAGGAGAACAGGCCAGGGGTTCAGCCTTTGGGGTCCCCCAAAAATTCAAGCTAACCTTGATGTCAGAGTTTAAAATTTCCCTTTCCAACTCTGTGATCCAAGTGGGATGGTGAACTGAGGGTGGTCGAGGTACCCTAGCACGTGTCCGGGCAAGCAACAGGGGAACGGGGCGGGGTGCCTGGCGGGTGGGCTGTCCAGATCACCAGGATCACCCGCACAGTTATTTATTCCACACCCAAGTGCCAACAGTTTTAAGAGACCATTCTTTGTTGGGCCCCAAAACAGAAAACTTCTTCTCCCCAAGTAATACATGCCTCCCTCCCCCCATACACCGGCTCACGACTTCAGTGGAAGGACAGCAGTCGTTCCCAGAGTCGGCAGTAAAGGAAGGCACAGCGATCAGCTGGCAATCACAGCGGGACTGCTTGTTTTGTTAGAAAGTAACACGGACACAAGGCTGTTTCTGAAAGAAGGTTGTGAGACGGGTAAATGACGGGTAAATTCTAGCAAGAAAAAGCAGGAAGGCAGTTTTTTCTAAGTCTGGACGTCAGAACCTGGGCAACAATGGGGAGTTGTCCTGTTTCTTCAATGTGACCACAGACTGAATGTTCAGTAAAAAAGAGGTTAAGACCTATCCTTTATTCAACCCATGTTTACTTAGGGTGTGACAACATCAAAACAACACACATTTCTCAATCACTGTTAACGGCCACTAATCAGCAGATGCTAATTAATAAATAAATAAATAAATAAATAAATAAATAATGAATTCAACTCTGTGCTAGCCACAGTACTTCTTTTCATCAAATGAGTTAGCATGAAAATGAAACATTTGATAAACTAAAATCTGTCACTCTTTAACATGTTTAAAAAGTAAATGTACATTATTAACCTTACATAGCCCTCACCATGCTTTAGGAGTAATTAACTTCCATAGAGTATATTGTACACTGAATAAATCCACTGAACAACAGGACAAGTATGTCGAATAAACCAGCTAGCTTCATTATTCTCATAGGTCCAATCTGAACAAGCAATTATGTTAAAGATAACCTGACAAAATTCAACATCTGCCTAGAAAAATGCAAACAAGTGAGCCAAAACCTAACTCTGGCCACAAAAAATACACTTTTCATAGGACTTGGACCAAATATAATGGAACATATTCCCTTGCCAAACACTATACTTACCCAGGTTCCATGTACTCTGTACATTAGTATTTTCCAAATATTCAGTCCCCTGGATATTGAGAGCCTCAAAAACAAACTTTCTTCAAAAGCAAAAACAAACAAGCAAATACCACAAAACCCACTGCTACAACAGAAATTTCCTCAAAATCTCCCCCTTAAAATACATACGCAGCTTTTTAAAAAGTACATCGAACCCGTTGTCTGCTGTTCCCTGTCATTAGAAGACTGTGGAAAGCTGATGGAAAGCCAGCTTCCAAAAGCTTAATGAGCAAGCCTGGCCCCACCCGGGCTGGACCCCGCTGGAGAAGGGCATGCTCAGTAGAAAAGCCCAGCTTGGTTCCAAGTTACTTCATTCCTCAGCTAGAAAATCCACACGGGTCAAAGAAAAAGTCACCTCCCCGCTGCCTGTTCTACCCACTAAATGAACACTTTACAAAAAGAATGGTTTTAATAACAACTGTGATTTTATGCTTATAGTTTTTATAATTCTACTACTGCTGAAAAATTTTTCCTCCGTTTTTGTATCATTTTGGCTTTGCCTTGGGTTCTCACCCCTCAACTTTTTCTTACCCCCAACTTTGTTTTTATTTCTCTCATTTTAATCAACCCTACAAAAAGACACCAAAAGTACATGTATACAACATACAATCTCATCTTCCTCTATAAACTCTATCAGATACAGAAAGACTGGGTAGACACATAGGTATTTCACTTCTATGTCTTGAAAACTGGACTATTTTGATTCATTTGTAAAAGGATTTTCTTATTCACACCGTATTTAAAAATAGAGGCTCGTTTTAATTTAGATTTATAGGTACAATCATACAGTTACAAAGCCAATAAAGCCCTGCTTTGTTATTGTCAATCCTAAATGAGAAATGATGGATACAAAAGGTAATACTATACCCATAGGTCATACGAATACAAATACATAATGGGAAGCAAAATACATTTAAAGTCACTAAAGGAAAATGCATTAATTTTAGATTCAGGTCAGAGGGATTTGAGAAATGGCTAAATCTTCTTTAATTCTACAATACCAACCCTCCACCCTCCTTTAGATTTCCACAATCTAAACTCGGGTGTGTATGTGTGTTCCGATGTAGGTGTTTACACTAGTAAATAAGGACCAAGATAGACTCTGGATCTGAGTATGCATTTTTACCACCTCACCCTGCTATCATACTGCTCTCCAACAGGCAGTTCTTAGGTTAAGGAGTATTACACGCTCACTTCGCCTACAGAGTCTTGAAGAAAAGTCTCTAAATTACAAAAACAACAATGAAAACCATTTTAGGTATTTAAATAAACAAGATTTCACCTGTATCCACAGGGAGAAGGAGGTGAGCTGTGCTTTATGGTAACTTAGTGAAAATATATCCCAGTAGCATCTTTAAAGAGATTGATCTTTGTCAAAAATAAATACAAAACATAAAAAAAAAAAAAGGAAAAAAGGCCATTCTGTATAATGAAAGTAAACTTTAGTAACCAAAAGGGAGATGTGGTGAGTTTGGGGGTTTGTTTTTTTGTGTTTTTTTGGTTGAACTTTCAAGTAGAGCCAATCTTAGTCAATCCAAAACATCACCTTTTATTTAGATTATGTTCTCCCTTTAATATTAAATGTGTTTATTAAAAAGTGCTATGCAATGGCAGATTTTCTCCAATATGCTTGAAAAAATATTGGCTCCAAACCTTTTTCTGAAACGTACTGGTCTGTGGAATCCCTAAGTGTCCGAACTCCTGACACATCACACTGCACCCGGTGAAGCCGACAACGGTAGGTCTCCACAGTCCGCCCCAGGAGTCTCCTGTCACCGCTGGACCCCCTACACTCTCCACTCTCCTACGGCTATAGACTGAATTGCGTCCCCCCAAAATTCATACGTTGAAGCACTAACTCCCAACGTGACAATATTTTGGCGATGGGACGTCTCAGAGATAATTCGATTTAGATGAGGTCACAAGGGTGGGGCCACCATGATGGAATTTGTGCGCCTTTAAGAGACGCTAGAGAGCTTGCTCATTCTCACCTGTTCTCTCTCACTTCACTATGTGGCAGCTGTCTACCCACTACCAGAAGGGAGCCCTCACCAGACACAGACCATGCTGGCACCTTGATCTTGGACTTCCAGCCTCCAGAAATGTGCAAAACGTGTTTAAGTCACTTCGTGGTACTGTCTCATGCAGCCCGAGGTGATGAAGGCACCTACTTTCTGAATTATGAAGCCCAATGCTACTGCCCGAGCTCCTCTGCTGTCTTCAATATAAAAGATCCTGCTCATAAGACATCTGAATTTCATTGTTTAAACAAAGATTAAGAAAGACAGGAAAGTGAATTTTATGGCACCATAATTTGGAAAGAGAACAAACCAGTCATATGGTAGATAAAAAGAGAAAGCAGAAAATATAAATGAGTTTCCCAATCCATACACCCGGTAAAGTGGTAGAGTCAGCATTTACACCAATTCCATCTGTCGCCAAAGCCAGTGCTAGTTGGCGGTATCGTGGTAAGCACAGCTGCTTTCCAAAGCCTATGTACTTTTCCAGCAACACTGCATTACCGGTATTTTAACACCTTTGTTTTCCAGATGAGTAAACTGAACCGAAAGAAGTGAAATAACTTCTACAAGGTTACTCAGTGGGTTACTGGCAGAGAAGTACACAAACCAAGTCCAGGGTCATTTAAAACATTCATTCCCAGTAAGATTTTAAAAACATTAAAGTACACAAAATACATAAGATGAACATCCACAAAAATCTTCCCATAAAAAAAACCGTTAATACAAATTTGTATCTATTACATCTGTCTTGGAAAGATACTAAATAATCATGCTCTGACATGGTCTCTTTATTCCATTAAAAGGGGTAATTAGGGGCACCTAGCTGGCTTGGTCAGGGGAACATATAGCTCTTGGGAGTAAAGATTACTTAAATAAAACTTTAAAAAGGCATGGGGGTGAGGAAATAGTTTATCCTCAGAATACCTTTTGTTCTTTTAGAATGCTATTTTTTAAGTATTCAGGGGAGTTGGCTGAGGTTAGAGTATGAGACATTTTCCTGTATTTGTATATGTGGGTTTATATATAAATAGAATTTTATGTTAAATCCAGTATCATAATTTCTTGACTTTTAAAACTGTCTTATCTTCTATTTTATGAAAACAAAAAAAATGTAATTGACTAGGATGTAGAGGACCCAATAACCTAACGGGTCACTCATAGCTCCCAAACCATAAGAGACAGAAACTCTGTGTGGAAAATAAAGTTACCAGTGTTGCAGAAAGACGATGAAGACCATTCCTTTCAATCCTCCCACCTTTATTCATTGAGCTTCTGCCTGAGAAGCAATTATCATCTGTCACACCAGGGGAAAAAAAAAAAAAAAAGCAAATTTTTCTGGGCTAACTGTAAAATAACCTAAAAAATACTTCCTAAAACTCAGTATTTTTTATCCTAATTTTTTCTAAAAGATTTTATTTATTTATTTGACAGAGAGAGAGAGAGAGAGAGAGAGAGAGAGAGAGAGAGATTACAAGTAGGCAGAGAGACAGGCAGAGAGAGAGAGGAGGAGCCTGAGCAGGGAGCCCGATGTGGGCCTCGATCCCAGGACCCTGAGATCATGACCTGAGCCGAAGGCAGAGGCTTTAACCCACTGAGCTATCCAGGCACCCCTGATTCTACTGATTTTACAGAGAATCTATTCTTCCTACCTACCAATCAGCATGCAAGACCATACTTCCTGAACAAACATGGAGAAAAGTTTTATCACTCTTTCAATCTGGATGAGCTTCCACTGGTCTATAAAATATTCTAACAGCCCCCATTTCATCACTGTTATCTGATATTTGATGCCGGCAAAAAGAAAAAAAAAAAAAACCCCACTCACTAGTTCCATGGCTTCTATGCATAAGTTCTCTTTCGGCCACATACTGCCAGTTTAGCTTCTCTTCGGTTCTAAATCCAGAATAATTTCCAAAACTGCATATGAGTCATTTGCAAAGTCTCATCTCTACCACATTTTGAAAAACATAACATTAGAAAGTACTAGAGATTTATGAGACTTTGGGGGAAAACATGCTAATGGATCCAGATTTTTTTTTTCTTTTTTAACAAAGGGCTTGTAGAAAAAGAACAGGAGCAGGTATGGGGGAAGACAAAGCATAAAGAGGTGGTATTAGGAATCCATAATCAGAAAGTTAATGTTCTGAAACCATCTAAAAAGTGTTAAGATAAAAGGATTCGTTAAGAGTTTTAACTCAAAAGTCAAAAGCATCCCTGTTAGAATTATACTTTCAGGCAAGTACAGTAACCCAGCATTTCCTTTAAAATGTATTATTATCACTCAGTTATGTCAAAGGATCATTTGCTGAGTTCCTCCTTTGCACCAGACACTAAAGCCTTAGGACTCAAGGGTTCTTCCCCATTTCAGCCCTCAGAGAATTCACCATTCTGGCAGGAAAGGCAAACACATAAATAATTACACCACGTGTGATAAGGACTACAGCAGAGGGACAGGAAGGGCACAGCAAAGTGGACAACTTCCTTGAGGAGGCCAAGGAAGGCCTTACAAACTTATGATGTTTAAGCTCCTTTGTACTGTTTTAAATGAACAAATACTACCGCTAATAATGTGGCAACGACACCCACTTTGCCTTAGAAGTGAAAGAAAATAAAAGCACCCAACGCAAAGCCCATTACATAAAAAGCAGAAACAAGACCTTGCTAGCACCTGGGAAACACCTTACATATGGCCAAACAAAATGGGGTTTTCAAAGAGTGAAGAATTTAGAGCCAAAAGGGATCTCGACAGCCACATATTTCTAGCCCCTGCCTTTCACAGACGGGGAAGCTGAAGCCCAGAAGTTAGACGACTCATCCAGGTTATGCAGTAAGCCTGAGCAGAGCCCCCAGGCTGGGGATCACATTCCGACTAATAAATAAGCCCACTGTCTTTCCCTGGAGCAGGTTACCCAGGCTAGATGAGAAGGAAAGAGCAGAGACACTAGTATGGAGAAAGCAGGGGGTAGAGGCCCCTTCTGGCTCTCCAGTGGCTGAAGGCATGAAGAGCCCTGAGACAAGGCATCTGGTAGACCTCAGTGCTCCCCAGTTCTGCTACTCTTGGGTGGAGAGGCACCCAAGAAAAACCCTACACTCTCCTATTCCTCAAAAAAGTAGGTTTCAAGAAATAAAGAGGTCACTGCCAAGAAGTTATGTCCTCTTCCCAATGTGAAAAAACATGACATTCATGTTCAGAGTCTGATGTTGTTGCCATGGCATCTTGCCACTTAGCTGGTGATGAAACCGGTAAGAAAAAGGTCCCAGCAGACCACCCGCCTATAGCATGGGGTCGTCGTAAGGACCACAGGAGGGTCACCACAAGAGCTCCTGGTAAAGTGCCAAATGCTAAACAAATGTTAAGTTACTAGTAAACATAGAATGCCATGGGTCAAAAAATTCAACTAAGCTTACTCCTAAAAATGTGTGAATGTATCATTACATTTCTTTTTCAAAATCAAACATGAACATACGGTAATCGCTTACCAATTCCATTGACCTATTTTCCCCCCTCAACTTGTGGCAGGAAAAGTGTTTCTTCTCCACCTTAATCCACTCTCAATAACTTCTCTCCTTTTCCTTCCCTTCCTTTCAGATGGCACCATGATTTCCAAGAGACCTCACTAGAACAATATAAATAGCAAACAGGTCAATGCAAGCCTCCTACCAAGAATCCTGTGGCGTACCGCTGAACACGGCTCCTACCAGGGCAAGCCAGGGACACGTTACAGTGTACAGGATGTGCAGTGCACAGCTACGATTGTGCCCTGGGCAGGTACGACGCCTTGCTCGCTCTGGCCTCTCCTCACACCACCTGCCTCAGTCCTCCTTCTACCTGACATGGGCCTTAAGCGCTTGTCTGGGCAGCAGGGTACTTTCAAAACCTTACAACTTGGTAGCTCCATCATTTGAAACTATAGCTCCATTTTGTAGCTTCACCTTTACAACTTAACTCTCCCGGGCTGAAGGTTTAAAGAAAACCCCCAAGCACAGGAGCTATGTGCCTTGTGCCCACAGTCCACAGGCCCTGGCCACCCCAAACAATAAAGCTGAGCCAACATCAAGGGATAGTACTCACCATTAACTACCTTTGCCTAGGAGATCTTGATCTCAGTTCCGTACTCTTGAGTTTTGCTAAGATCCATTCATTGGCTGAGGACTGCTCTTTGTTTATGGATAGCCGTTGAGGTTACAAACCTGGGGTAAGACTCGGCTCCAGCAGTGCAAGAGAAGAGTATTTAAATAAAGAACTACTGAGCAAAGAGAAGAGCTCGAAAACAAGCAAAACGATTCGATAGTAACAGACTTGATGAAGGCACGAACACTCCCCACGGTGACATCTGAGCTGACCTTGAAGGATAAGGAGCTTACTGGGCTGACTGGAAGGGGCAGAAGCACAGCCCTCCCCGTGGGAACAGTAAGTGAAGGGCACAGAATCAGGAAAGATAAAGCACCGAGGAGAACGGTAAGTACCTAGTCTGCCTGGAACACAGGGTGGGAGCGGAGGCGGACAGGGGAGGCAGCAGCTGAGTCATGAGTGATTGGTATGCTAAGTTCAGATGCTTTAACTCTGTCCTGCAGGTGGTGGAAAATATTAATTTTGCGTTTCTGGAGGATTATTTTGGCAGTCACGTGAGAACAAGTGACACAATGAAAGGAAACTGGTTAGGACGATGCTCCAGTGATCCAGGAAACAACATCTAAACTAAGACAGAGGCCACAAAGATGCAAATGAAGAGACAGGAGTCGATAAATATTTGGGAGGTAAAATGGACAGGAGCTGATAATGAATCACATTGTGGGAGTAATGGAGAACAAATTTCCCAGGTTCCTGGCAGTCAAGGTCGGACAATGTGGTGCCACTAACATAGACCGGGATTTCCAAAAAGGGTAGGAAACAGGAATGACAGAAGCCCAAGCTGCATTTGGACGAAAGGGATGGTGTACAGCCAGGTGGGAAATCAGGATGGCTGGACATGGGTGTCTGAACCATAGATTCTGGGTTTCCATGCTAAGATGTGGAGCTGGTCGGTCCACCAGTGTTATTTGCAGCCACGGAAGTAGATGAAACCCCAGGCAAAACAGAGTAAAAGAAACGCTCATGATAAAGCCCCAGGCAGACAGAAAGGAGGCCGGAAGGATCAGCCTGAGAGAAAGACAGCAAAGGGTGAACATATTGCCAGAAGGGAAGAGTCAGGCTGGGAGGAGTGGACACCGGGGCCAAGGGCACACTGCTTCAGGCACCAAGGAAGTTTTTAAACTGTTATGAAAAGATTGCTGCTAACCTCAAAGAGTGAGTTCAGTGGACAGCCAAGAAAAAGCCAACTGGTCGAGGAATACTGGAGAGGGGAGGGTAAGAGCTGAGTGTACAGCCCCCTCAAGCTTAGCGGTGGAGAGAAGGTTACAGGACAGGGAAGGAAGAACTACAGGAAGTAGTGGCGGGAAGATATTTCTGTACAGGAGACATTCTGGGGGTGCTGTCTGCTGCAGGTTTTAGGTGGGAGAGACCACATAGGGAGAGATTCAAGACACAAAGGAGAAAAAAGGAAAATGGGTGGCAGGTAGTTCAAAAGAGGTAGAAGGAAAAGCATCAAAACCACAAAGGAAGCAATGCCCAGCAGCCTCAGTCAGTAAAGCACGTGACTCAGTCTCTGAGTCAGGAGTTTGAGCCCCAGGCTAGGGGGAGAGGCTACTTAAAAAGTGCACACATCGGGGCACCTGGGTGGCTCAGTCTGTTGAGCCTCTGCCTTTGGCTTAGGTCAAGATCCCAGAGTCCTGGGATCGAGCCCTGCATAGGGCTCCCTGTTCAGAGGAGAGCCTGCTTCTCCCCCTCCCTCTGCCTACAGTTCTGCCTACTTGTGCTCGCTCTCTCTGTCTCTGTCAAATAAAGAAATAAAATCTTAAAAAAAAAAAAGGTGCATGCATGCAGGCACACATACACCCACCCCATACAGAAGAGATTCATCCTGGACAGCAGGAGGGACACCCCTACTCCAGGAGACCACATGGGCCAAGAGAGAAAGTGGCCTGAGGAAGTTAGAGAGATAGGGATACATCTAAAGCCCTGTTCTCTACCCAGATAGCTCTGATGCCTTCTTCGGAGTTTTTTGTTTTGTTTTGTTTTGTTTTAAAGCAGGTTCCATGCCCTGTGTGGAGCCCTATGTGGGGCTTGAGACTCACGACTCTGAGATCAAGACCTGAGCTGAGATCAAGAATCAGATGCTTAACCAACTGAGCCATCTCCAGGTGCCCAGATACCTTTGGAGAATTTAAAGGAAGAAAAGAAAAACTGAGGAGAAAGGGAAAATTTCAGTGAAAATATGGTCAATTCCCTAGAATACACTCAATGAGAATTCTCCCTAGCATTCTTGTCAACACAGGATTCAAAACAGGTTAAACTGAACTAATTTCAAAATGAAGTTTTTGGTGTTTTCAAACTTTGTTTGGGATTCCCTGAATAATCCTCTAATACATGAACTTGATTTGTAAGTCAAAATCTAGTAAACTATCCAGAGGAAACATAATTAAACAAGTGCTATCTTCATCTCAGTTTAGCAGCAGAAAAGACATTAAATAAGTCACTGAAATCACAAGGTTTGGAGAGGGCTGTTTTAATTGGAGCGTGTCCCAAGGATTTGGCTAAATGTATTTTACAAGACACAAAAACTATAACTGTAATTCCTATTCTCACACTGTGAAGACTGTGTCTCAATAAAATGCCAGTTTAAAAGACAAGACAATAAAGACCACCGTCACCACCAGAACCCCATAAGAATATGTGAAAGGTTATAAAACAAAACTCCTTTTATAGAGTTGAATCCTTTCCAGGGTGGGCCTTTAAGACATTCTGACAGTGCACACAAATACTATCTCTGGAACAAAACCAAAAAGGCACAGCTGCAAGACATCTTCCACTGAAGTTGTAACGGACTCAATAGCAGTCCTTCCTTTGAGCAAGAGAGTCTATAAAAGCCCGAAGCAGAGCTATTTTCCCCTACCAACTGCTTCATGGAACTACTTTCTCCTGATCCAAACCATAGCTTTATTAAAAACCTAAAATGGATAGCATGGACAATATAACTTCACAATAGATTTGTAAAAGAAAATAAAAATAAAACTTGAAAATAGTAACTATTTTATGGTTTTCATTAAGAAAAATCCCCAAGTGAACTGAAACTATCCTAAGAATACATGGAAATACATATTTTTTAAATTATAGTCCATCACCATCACAAACAGGAAATTTGGATGGATTAGCAGGATTTTTTTCCCCAATCCTCTAAGAAGTTAGTGACCAAAAAAATTAAAATGATTAGTATTAGTATTCTCAATGCTGATGTATTGTGAACTTATGATAACTGGATATTTATGACGGCTAAGAATGAAAAAGTCAAAGACATTTTGAAATCGATTAGGAAGAGATTACAATAATTCAGGTAAGCAAATCAATGGTTTATTTGCCATGTTTTCCCTGCTGTAGTTTTGACTGTTTCTATAGCAACACCAACAAATACTCTTATACAAATACTTCTGCATCCAAGATAAAAACCAATAACCACTTCTCTAATTCATTTCTATTATGGTTTCCAACAACGACAACAAAATCAGCCTTCTGGGGCACCTGGGGTTGGCTCAGTCCTTTAAGTGTCCAACTCTTAATCTCAGCTCAGGTCTTGATCTCAGGGTCATGAGTTCAAGACCCACATAGGGCTCCACACTGGGCATGGAGCCTACTTAAAAACAAACAAACAAAAAATCAAACAACACAAAAAAACAGCCTTCTGAAACTTCATTCCAGGAACTTGAAAACCTAAGGCTTAAACATACCAACTGCAGACACTACAAATACTCTCAAATTCTTCACACAGGGAAGTTAATGACAAAGAAGGTATAATCCAGTTACTACTTTAACAATAACTCATTTTGAACAACAAAAAGAGACAAGAGAGCAAAAGAAAGTAATTACTAACAAATGACTTGGAAAATTATCTAAATTCTAGAGAAACAGAACATTGAAAACTTTGTGCCAAAATGTAAAGCAAAGAATTCAATATTCCAACGCCAGGAGATAAGCGAATTTCTCTGCATAAGTTTCAGACATGCTTTCAGGATCTCTCGTTAGTGCTATTGTTTTGAAGTAAACTAAATATTTTACTAAAGCAATAGGTCTGCCTATTTTGTGACCAAGTACTCTGCAGAATGTTTACAAATGCCCTTATTTAAGCCTCAAAACATCTCTGCAACAGCAAGTGTTACCAACTTCATTTTTATACGTGAATAAAATGAGGCTCAGAGAAAGGAAATAACTTCCCTTAATAAGCATGGAATGCAGAAAAGTACAGCGAGTAACTATCAGTCCTACAGTCAGACAAACTGAATTTGAATCCTGACTTAACCCCCTCACTATGTAGGAGATAGATACCTGACATTTGAAACCCATTCTCTTTTATTTGAAATATATCCTTGACATTACACCATGATGCGTATGCAAACCTCCTGGTTATACGTAGCCAAACGCCAAACTCAGCCTTTCCTGTAAAGTCTCATCTACCCATGCCTCACACGTCCAGGTGAACTTTATACATAAGGACTATACTCAACTGCTTCTACTCTCCCCCATACATTTTTCTCAAAGATATCTTCCAGAGATGCCTAAGGAAAACTGCAAAAACACAACCAAAAGTTCTGGATCTTTCTATTTTCCAGATATGTACATATACATCAAAAGATACTTACCTGGCATATAAGGTTAATAGCTAGATACACCACATCATGCCTTCTTTAAAGCACGGAGAGCCATTTGGGAAGACCAGAGCACTGAGAAGAAAAGCCATCCCTATAAACTTGTGAGTTAACTGTAAATGCATTAAAAATATATATATATATGTGTCCGCAGGTACTACAAACATGTACACCATATTTCCCAGAATAGTTCTGATTTCAAATATTCTAGCCCAGTCGATAGTGGGTTTGGGACTAATGGGTAACTGCAGGCTAGAGCGATAAATGGAAGAAACTTAAAACTTTTACAAGAAATGGTGGATTCTCATTGATAGGAAAAAGGGATGGCAAGATAGGTGGAAAAAGTCCTCAGGGTGAAGCAGCAAGACGCACAAGACATTCCGGGAGATCGGGGGGAGCAGGGATGGTAAGTAGGCAGTAGGCTCACCATTATCACTGAATCAGTCAAATACAAAGGTAAGCCAGAGGATCTGCTGCAATAGGATATCTGGAAAGGTTATTGAGGGCTTTGAAGTCTAGGATAAGGATTCTAGGCTAAAGAAGACAGGCTAGCCCTCCTAAAGTTTGTTGGGGGTTTTGTTTTGTTTTATTTTAGTAAGAACTTTGTTGAGCTGCCATACAAGTCGTCCACTTTAAGTGTACAATTCAGTGATTCTCAGTATAGTTATTGTACAACCATCACCACAATCTTAGAACATTTTCATCAACCCAAAAAGAAACCCCAAACTTCCTAACTCATTCTATGAGGCCTGATACCAAAGTCATCACAAAAAAGGGAAACTACAGGCTAATATCCCTAATGAATATAGAACCAAAAGTCCCCCACAAAATACTGATAAACTAAATTCAACAAGATATTAAAAGGAGCTTATATCAAGACCAAGTGGAAATTATTCCAGGAATTATTCCAGGCAAATATTCCAGGGTTGTTCAACCCACAAAATTCAATCAATAATCATGTTCATGAAAGAAAAGTACAAGATCATCTCAACAGAGAGAAAAAGCATTTGACAAAAATCCAACATCCTTTCATGATAAAACATTCAACAACCTAGGAATAAAAGGGAACTTCCTCAATGTGATAAAGGGCATCTACAAAAATGCACCTCACACTTAGGAACAAGACAGATGTCCCTTCTTATTACTTCTATTCAATGTTGTACTTAAAGCCAGTGCATTTAGGTAAGAAAATTAAATAAAAAGCATCCAAATAGGATAAGGAAAAAGTAAATGATCTCTATTTGCAGATGGCATGATTGTTAGATTTAAAATCTTAATTTAAAAAAGCTAATAAAAGAGTTCAGCAAAATTGCAAGATAGAAGATTAATATACTTATTCAGTTGTATTTCTATATGTAAACAATCCAAGGAATAATTCTACTTTTAGCATCAGAAAGAGTACAAAGGAGTAAATTTAACCAAGTACATAAGACTGTATACTGAAAAATATAAAACATTGTTCCTAAAAAAATCAAAGACAACATAAATAAATCCATGTTCATGCATTCAAAGACTTAATACTGTCAAATGCCAATAATCCCCAAATTGACAGATTCAATGCAATCCCTATTAAAATTCTAATTGCCTTTTTTTTTTTGCAAAAATAGACAGGCTAATCCTAAAATTCATATGGAATTGCAAGGGACCACAGATAACTGAACTAATCATGACACAGAAGAACAAAGTGGAAGGATTCATCCTTCCTGACTTCAAAATTTATTACAAAACTAGAATAATCAAAACACAGTGGTACTGACATAATATCAGACATACAGATCAGAATAGACTTGAGAGTCCAGAAACAAGCCCATATATCTCTAAATAAATGATTTCCACAAAGGCACCATGTTCACGGGAAGGAATAGCCTTTTCAACAAATGGTACTGGGACAACTGGCTATCCACATACAAAAAAATGACTCTGAACTTCCACATCACACCATATAAAACAACTCAAAATGGACCAAAGACTTAAAATATATAGCTAAAACTACAAAATTCTTTAAAGAAAAGGAGTATAAATCTTCATGACTTAGGATTTGGCAACACATTCTTAAACAGAACACCTAAAACACAAGCAACAGAATAACAAATGAACTAGACTTCATGAGATTAAGAATGTTTGGAGTCAAAGGACACTATCAAGAAAAAAAAAATCCACAGAATGGGAGAAAGTGCTTGTACCCCACACACCCAATAAGGGTACCTAGGAATATATAAAGCAATCCTACAATTCAACAAAATGACAAACAACCCAATTTAAAAAGGGGCAAAGGACTTGGATATATATTTCTCCAAAGAAGATGTAAAAATGGCCAATCATTATTGGTGACTGGAGAAATCAGAACCCTCATACATCGCTGCTATCAGAAACATCAAATGGAACAGCAGGTTCAGAAGGGGATGTGAGGAAGGGGGAACAGGGAATAACTGCTTAAGGTATACAGGGTTTCATCTGGGAAGATGAAATCATTCCGAGATGATGAGGACATTGCAGAACATTCTGAATACAATAAAACCACTGAACTGTATGTTTTAAAATGGTGAATTTTAGGTTGAGCGAATTTTATTACATTAAAAAAAAAAAAAGTCCTCAAACCCTTTAGCTATCATTCCCTAAAATTCTCAGCCTTAGACAAGCACTAATCTACCTTCTGTCTCTATAAATTTCCCTAATCTGGACATTTTACATAAAATGAATCTTGCCATAGATGGCCTTTAGTGTCTGGTTTTTTTTTTTTTTTTAAGATTTTATTTATTTATTTCACAGAGGGAGAGAGATCACAAGGAGGCAGAGAGGCAAGCAGAGAGAGAGAGGAGGAAGCAGGCTCCCCACTGAGCAGGGAGCCCGATGCGGGCCTCGATCCCAGGACCCTGAGATCATGACCTGAGCCGAAAGCAGAGGCTTTAACCCACTGAGCCACCCAGGCGCCCTGGTGTCTGGTTTCTTACTTGGCAGAATATTTTCAAGGTTCCTTCATGTTGTAGCCTGTATCAGTACTTCATTCCTTCATACGCCCAAGTCATATTACATCTTATGGCCGGACCACACTTTGTTTATCCATTCATCAGTTGATGGGCATTTGCTCTATCTGGCTGTGAACATCAGTGTACAACTTTTTGTGTGGACATAGGTTTTCATTTCTCTTGGGCACGCACCTAAGAGTAGCGTAACTAGACAAATCAAGTTCTACAGGAAGGTTTCCAGAAACTGCCCAACCGTTTTCCAAAGTGGCTGTACTATTTGACATCCCCACCAGCAGCGTGCACTGGTTCCAAACCCCTACCCATCTGACTGTGGCAAAGTATGATGATGACAACTAAATCTTGCTCAAGAAAGATAAATTTGAGGACCCTAAATTGGAAAGGAGAGACAGTAAAAGCAGGGATGGTCCAAATGGAAGGCTATATATAAAAGCTCCTGCGGGGGGTATCTGGGTGGCTCGGTTAAGCGGCTGACTTTTGATTTCCATTTAGGTCATGGTCTCGGGGTATGGTACTCCAGCGCCGCATTGGGCTCCACACTCAGCGCAGAGTCTGCGTGTCCCTCTCCCTCTGCTCCTCCCACTGCTCACGTGTGCACTCTCGCTCTCGCGGTTTCTCAAATAAATAAGTAAAGTCTTTAAGAAAAAAAAAAAAACTCCTGTGGGTAGGAGAAATGGGAAAGATGTTGGTCAAATGGTACGAACTCTGTCATGAGTAAGTTCTGAGTATCTAATGTATAGCATGATGACTAAAGTTAATAAGACTGTATTGTATACTTGAAATTTGCTGAGAGTAGATCTTAAGCATTCTCTTGCCCCCCCCCCAAAAATAACTGTGAGGTGATGGATGTTTAATCTTCATTGTGAGAATCATATCACAATGTATCTGTATATCAAATCATCATGCTTGTACATTTTAAATACATTACAATTTTGTTGGTTATACCTCAGTAAAGCTGGGGGGGGCAGAATAGGCTGATATGCAAGCAGGAAGAGTAATGACAAATAAAGGATTGATACTAAATTTCAGAGAAAAAAAATCCACAGAAGTTGATATCTAAATAGATAGTAGATAAAGAAGACACAATTAAAAAATATTACCAAACTTTCGGGCCCAGAAGACTAGGAAAGGCTGCAAGATTTTGGATCTTTTAGACACAGAGAGTTTGATGTGGTGACATGATACTAAAGTTCTTGGAGAAGATCACAGAAATCAAGGAAAGAAATGATGATGAGGGAATCACCCCCGAACACAGAGAAAATTACCCTAATTCTAGCATTTGTTACCATTAACTGTTTACCTTATTTCCAAGAAGGGACTACTCTTGAAAGTTTGGGTAACATAATAGAGGGGGGAAAAAACACCTTAGGACCCAGAATTTCCTCAAAAAAAAATTTTTTTTAAGGATTATTTGACTGGCAGGACATCAAAAGGGGCTAAAACTAGATAAAAGTCTGCAGAAAAAGAACAGAGTTCAGGTACTATAAAAACTAAACATGGTAGATGGAATCTACCCACTCAGGCAGGTACAGAGTCACCTATGTGCTTTTAGTGAGAAAATAACTCAGAAGGAAGCCTAAGTGCCAGGCACCACAGGAACATGGGCTACAAACTAGCTCTGTAGGACAAGATAAATGCTAAGGATGAAGGACAGGAAGCCTAGTATCAGATCATTCAGTAATCATTTGTTCATTCACCAGATACTCATTGAGAACCAATTAGATGCCAGACAATTATGAACATAAATGTGATAAATGCCTTTGTGGAGCTTATAACCTGATGGTGGAGAAAGGCAAATAAAGAGTCAACTGGGGACAAGGGAGGTTATTCAGTAGGTACATTAAATAGGGAGGAGGAGGCCCAGTAGAAGAAAGAGCCATAGAAGAATGGCTACCCATCGGAAATTACATCTATATTGAGACCCAAGAGCAGAATACGAGTGGCAACTAAGTTTAGAGAGGACAGAAACTGGACAGATGAGCAGGGAAACCTGACTAGTATGCTGAAATCTAGAACAGCAAGAAACTTATAAGGTAAAAACTACATTAAAAAGTCCGCACAGGGTGCCTGGGTGGCTCAGTGGGTTAAGTGGGTGACTCTTGGTTTGGGTTCAGGTCATGATCTCACAGTTACAGGATAGAGTCCCACACTGGACTCTGAGCTCAGCATGGAGTCTGATTTAGTTTCTCTCTCCCTCTCCCTCCCATGTGTGCTCTCTAATAAAAATTTAAAAATAAAAATAAATTTTAAAAAAGCTTGGGCTTCTTCTGCAAAGCAAAATGGTATTATAGAAAGATTTTATGCACAAAACTAAAAAACTTTATACTGTAGTCAGGGAAGTAGTTTTAAACAACAGATTAAATAAAAACTAGAAAAAAGCAGGAAAACCAGACAGATCATGACCTATTTATCCAGACAAGACATGGTAACTGTATTGTTTTTAAATAAAATATTAACAAATGCATAGTCAGTCTCCACCTCCCTCTCTTCCAAAGTGAATTCTGCCACTGTAATTTCAATTTTGAAAGCAATCTGAATGATTTATTATGGAATGGACTGAGTTACTGAAAAAAATAGATCCATAAAGAACACAGGAGAAACAAGCTAAAACTGATAGAGATGGTGTTTATCGTTTGGTAAGTGGTTGGTTTAAGGAAAAGTCTAAAGGCTGCTCTATATTGTGATGAGAAGATACCATAAAAATTTATAAACTGATAGAGAAGTTCAGTTTGTTGCTCTTATGCAATCACTTGTTTTTCAAGAGAGCACAGTAAAAATAAATGGCTTGTCAATTTTTTGTCAAAGTTGAGACTTGCATTTCTTTGGCTACCAAAGTTAAAAATGGACCACAAGAGCTGAGCTTTAAGAAAGTTACCATGTCTGAATATGGAAGATGTTAGCGGAATGAGGTGGATAAATTCAAGAAATATTCAATTAGGACAATGGTAAGACTCTGGGGACACATGAGAATTAAGGAAGAGAGAAAGAAAACAAAGATAAAGACCAGTTAATTAGACAACAAAGCCATTCACTGAAATAGTTAAAGGAGAAGTAAAAGGTTTGAAGACAAGTTAATAAATTCAATTTAAACTGAGTAACAGGAAAAAAAGGCATATAGAACAGAAAAAGCCATTAGATAAAATGGAATCAGAAAAAATTTTTAGAGAGGAAGACAGAATAGAAAACAAATAGTAATATATCCCCAAAACACCAATAATTACATTAAATATAAATGATCTAAACACATCAATTAAAAGACAGATTATCAGATTGAAAAAAGTTAAGACCCAATTCTACTCTGTGTATAAGAAACCCACTTTAAATCTTACAACTAGGAAAAAGAGAAATGGTATGAAGCAAATTTTGATGCACAGAATTGTAACAACAAAGCAAAGAGATGGCCCTACACCACAGAAATGAGGATCTCTGTTTATGGGAAGAGTGATGGGGGAAAAAAGTCTAGGAACAAAACTCATAATAGTACAAATAAGTGTGGTCCATATACAATGCTTAGGGTATATAAACAGATGTCCTAAAGGTTCTTACAACCTAATCATACAAATTTTAATTACTAAACTGTCTAAAATATGTCAACTTTATGGTTGTAATACCCCTTGCCTACCCTTATATCCTTCCTCTTCTACCAGGCAGTAATGTGCACCTCCATGGCTATGTCCTTTCCACACTCACACAAAACACAGTGACAGTCACATGGTGGGGGTGGGGCCTTGGGAAATCTGTGTGCTACATCAAGTATGCATTTACAGGGCCTTAAACAATTAACAAAGCCTTCTTTACCGCTTCCCCATTGCATTTCTATTTAATAAATTTAAGCTAAGGTACCTTCAAATGTCTAATTTATCTCAAAATAGAAAGCTCTTGAATATCCATTTTGCCTCCTTTCGTAAATCTAACGCTATAATATTTTTGTTTTTTGATTCCCAAAATGCCTATATTCTTTAAAATAGTTATGCAAAATGTTGTTTGAACTTTACCACATATACAACTCTACCATTTTTTAAACTTTGAAATAAAATTCTCAATGAACATTGTGAATTGTGCTTAGTTACTAGGAAAGGTGAGAACAATACAATGACGATCCAATATGCTTAACATGTTAAATTTGTTTTATCACTCTTTAGAAAAAGATGGTCTTTGCAAAAGAAAAGCATAAAAAATATTTTTTTGAGCTTTTATTTTGAGAAGACTGAAAAGTTCACATCCATGGCTGTAATTTGTTTCTCTTGGATCTAAACATACACCCACCCATTGGCTTCAGAAAAGTGCTTGGACAGAAACCTGAGACAGTGATACTTCCTGGAATTTCAACTGAAAGAAAGAAAAAAAGAAGAGAAAAGAAAAGGAAAAAAAAAAAGACAAAATGAAAAAGCATCCTTTCCATGAAGGGATAACCAGTAGCAAATAATGCGAACAATCTTTTAAATTAATACCAATCTATAAAAACCCATTCTTGCAAAAAAGATACATTCATTCATAAAAAAAGATACATTCATTCGACAAATAGTTCTAGAACAACTACTAAGAAGGTGATTTATAAAACCATTCCCCCTCTCACACACTTGATACACAATAAGATTCCACTGAATATTGAGTGAAATGGTTTAAGAAAAATTTATTTACCCCCAGTTTTGCAAGGCCATTCCTAGTCACCAAAATGTCTCCCTTCTCTTTGCTACTGACTGGCTGCCTCTCCATGTAAACAACCAGATTCTTAGGAGCAAAGACTGCAATCTTACACTCATATCCCCACAGCTTGACATAGTACTTGGCATCTAGTAAGGTAGCCAAAGAAACATTTGATGATGAATGAGTAACTGGATCATATTCATTTAGTATGCAGCTACAAACAAAATCCCAGTAACACACTGAAATAGACTCAGTACAGGAATCACTCCAGATCCTTTCCTTGCTCTTCTTCATCCAAGCTCACTCAGTTGTCCTCTCTATGTACTTGTAAGGATGAAATGATCATTTTTGAAGATTTTATTTATTTATTTATTTGTCAGAGAGAGAGAGCACAAGCAGGCAGAGTAGCAGGCAGAGGAGGAGGGAGAAGCAGGCTCCCTGCCAAGGAAGGAGCCCAATGCGGGACTAGATCCCAGGACCCTGGGATCATGACCTGAGCCGAAGGCAGCTGCTTAACCAACTGAGCCACCCAGGTGTCCCTGAAACAATCATTTTTTAATTTTTATTTATTTTATTTATTTATTTTTAAAAGATTTTATTTTTGGGCACCTGGGTGGCTCAGCGGTTTAAAGCCTCTGCCTTCGGCTCAGGTCATGATCTCAAGGTCCTGGGATCGAGGCCCACATCGGGCTCTCTGCTCGGCAGGGAGCCTGCTTCCTCCTCTCTCTCTGCCTGCCTCTCTGCCTACTTGTGATCTCTCTCTCTGTCAAATAAATAAATAAAATCTTAAAAAAAAAAAAGTGCAAAAAAAAAAAAGATTTTATTTTTACTTATTTGTCAGAGAGAGACAGGGAGAGAGCACAAGCTGGCAGAGTGGCAGGCAGAGGCAGAGAGAGAAGCAGGCTCCCCGCTGAGCAAGGAGCCCGATGCGAGACTCGATCCCAGGACACCAGGATCGTGACCTGAGCCGAAGGCAGCCACTCAACCGACTGAGCCACCCAGGCGTCCCAATTTTTTAATTTTTAGCATCCGTTGGTCTTACTGCGAACTTATCAGCAGCTCAGGCTTATTCATCTTTGAATCCCTAGCCTGGAACACAGTAAGAGTAGTCTCTAATTTGTCTCCTAATAAATAATAAAGTGCAGCAAATTTCAAAGATACGTGCTTAAATCATATTCCTGAGCTTCAGAATATTATTTTGTAGTAAACGCAATGTACTTCATCAGTAACAAGATTTATTATCACAATTAAGTTAAATATTTGATCCTAGTTCCCTGTATAATAAATAGTATCCACAAAGGAAAATTTATAGCACTAGGTTTAACTGTACAGAAATACAAAATGAGGCTTCCCTGGGCACGCCCCTTTAACCAACAGTAAAAGTCACCAGAACAGATACCCAGGGTAAACAGGTATTCTCCATAAAACCTGGCATGTATTATTTCTAAAACACAGATATCTGTAATTAGACCTCTTTCTTAAAAGAATAATAATAATAATAATTTTTAAAGTCTTCCAGTGGCTTTGCAGGAAGAGTGAGGACCAAACTCCAGCTGCTAGGTTTAGCACTTGCTGGCTCCAATCCAGATCTTCAGCTTGTCTTCTGCTTTCCCTCCCCTGACCTCCAGCCATACCAGCCTCCTCAACACAAAATAAATTTTCATGCTTCCGTGTCCTCATTAATGCTGACTCTCCTCTGTCTAGACTGTCCACTTCCCGTGTCTATCCTTGCAAGAAAAAAAAAAATCCAACCCAAGTTTCCAGGTATGAGATTAAAAATAAGCAGTTTGTGATCAAACCTAACAATAGCTCTTCTACTGATTTTTTTTAAAGATTTTAAGTATTCATTTGACACAGAGAGAGAGATTACAAGTAGGCAGAGAGGCAGGCAGAGAGAGAGGAGAGAGGAGGAAGCAGGCTCCCTGCTGAGCAGAGAGCCCGATGCGGGCCTCGATCCCAGGACCCTGGGATCACGACCTGAGCCGAAGGCAGTGGCTTTAACCCACTGAGCCACCCAGGCGCCCTCTTCTACTGATTTTTAAGCCACAGGATACACAGAATAAAACGTGGGGTCGGGGGAGCCCAATCAAGTTATTTGGTAGTTTATGGTGCGCGCACACACACATGCTCACCAATCACAAGGCCATGAAAGAGAAGTGCAGTAGATGACAAACCAACCCAGCAGGGAGCCTCTACCATTCCAACAATACCCACTAATGGAGTGACCAGGATACCAAGAACAGTGAAATCAGACTAAAATGGGCTAAGAGTAATGTGGTCCCTCCCCTGAGACAGTCCTGACATATACATGGTAGCTCACCAAGGCAATCCTCCCAATGGACAGAACCAGGGGCAGTAAGATCTGATCAGGAATCACACTTCAAAGACAAATCATGCCTAGAACAGTCACTGCTATAACTTATCTAATCATCTGCCCCATGATCCGCACAACTGATGACCTATGGAATGGGATTTATAGTATTCAGGGGGACGGGACAGGGCAAAGCGTGGTCCTGGGGGAAACCTGAACAATGAGACTGACCCATGACAGAGAGGCTGAATGGAAATGGAACCAGAGGCAGGAACATCACCGTGTTCTGAGACAAAGACACTGCCTATAGATGCAGTAGGTCAACAGGACTTTATAGAGTCTACGCTTGGTGAGGGAAGGACCTTCGCAATTGTACCTATAAAAGCTACACTGAAAGGTGCACATTTATATATTGTACTTAGAGATATAGAAAGGTGTGTGTGCCTACATATGGATCAGACAAGAGGGATATTTGTAGTACTCATAACCACTCATCATCCACACTCAACTTCCCCTTTGTCACCATCTCCCTGACCTTCCCCTCCCATCAGAGTCAACCCCAGCCTAAGGATTTTAACCAGTTCTATTCTATTCTAGAACCCATCTGGGTTCAGCCATAATTTGGCTATCTCCTATCCTCCTGCTCAATTTCTTTGTATCTCCTCTCATTACCCTCTGTACTTGCATGTTAACCACACTAGAAAATCAGAATTCAATAAATGATCAATGAACTGACAAAACAGCACAGCTACAAGAAAATTTGTTTTTGCTGTATTATCTATAGATCAAAAGTAAATATGCTTCCCCTGTTGAACCCTAGAGTAATGAGAACAGGGGGAGGAGGAGGAGTTTTCCTCTTCTGGAGAAGAATGGGTCCCAGTATCCACCAATCCCCTGGGGAGAGTTTCCTTCTACTTCCACCCTTAACTCTATAGGAATATCCATATTAAGAAAGAGTTTATTTCTGCCACTGAGTTTATTGTAACAGGATCTGTCCTGTACCAGTTGTATATTTATCTTAAAAAAAAACAACAAAAAAACAGATGGAATGGCATGACACAGGGCCGGTATCATTCTATAAAACAAGTCCAGCTGATGGCTAGACATATACAAACACTGTAATCCCTGTGTACCTCTGCCCCAGATGCCAGGAACTGGGCACAGCAGAATCAGCTCTTGTTGGAAATCAGTGAGCCAGCTGTCCAGGAGGAGCCACAGCTTATGTGATCAGATCTTTACTTGTTTCGAAGGCTTCTTAACAGTTGTAATAGAGACTTGTTATGCTTTTATGATCCTGGAAAATATCCAAAATGAACAGCCTATCCCCTTTTTGACACATGTATCTTCCGTAATAAACGTACACGCTTCCTACTAATGGAGAACTTCCAAGTGAGTCCATATAAATGAAATGAATATCCTATGGATTCACCTTTCCAAAATTAACTACTACCCGCTTAAGAATTTACAGAGACACATTTGCTATATTTTCCCAAGGGAAAATAAGCAGGTTTAAAAGGATAATGCTGTTGTTTTAACCCATGTGTACATGTTCGCAGATAAAAGACAGGAAATGCTCAGTTCAAATAACAGTAGTTGTTCCTAAATGCAGATCATGAGAAATTTTCTGCCTTATTTGTATTTCTTTATATTACTGAGTTTTCTTCACTAAGTTATTGTGATTAAGAAAAAAATTTAGGGGCGCCTGCGCGGCTCAGTCGTTAAGCGTCTGCCTTCGGCTCAGGTCATGGTCCCAGGGTCCTGGGATTGAGCCCCACATCAGGCTCCCTGCTCAGCGGGAAGCCTGCTTCTCACTCTCCCACTCCCCCTGCTTGTGTTCCCTCTGTCGCTGTGTCTCTCTCTCTGTCAAATAAATAAATAAAATCTTTTAAAAAATTTTTTTAACAGATTAAGGTCCATTAAAACAAAAAATATGAAGTTTTCTCTCTTTAGTTCTGTATTCCCGCTTTAGCAGTTTTAAAGGCAGCACAAAACAGGATGAGTAAACCCAGTAAAATTGTAATAAACTGGTACCATGCCATGTGGTATAGATTTACCTAAAACACAGAGGTACATTCATACTATCCCTCTTTGAGCTTGGCACTGTGTACAAGAAATTACTGGACTCTAAGAAGCAAACGCTTTCAGACACTGTTACATCAGAGGCCTTTTTTTAAAGTTAGATTTTAACTGGGATTTAAAAGAATGAAAGGAATTTCCTGGATTTTATCACGGCAATTTCCCAACAGATTTTTGCCCCCACTTCTTAATACAAGGATTAAAACCACTTAGCAAATTAGAACTCGTTCTTGCCACTTAAAATGCTATTAAGAACATAGAAATTAAGAGATCTTTGAGAAGCAATACACATCAACAAAAGGCTTAGAGCTCCGGCTCAGAATTAGTTGTTTGAACAGTTTCCTATAAAATCTGTCAAAAAGCATCAAACATCTGTGGGCCAGAGTTGCAGGAGGGATCGACTTTCGGACCACACAACGCTCTGGGGAGACGGGGAACACATATCTACATTCGATCAAGAAAGAGCCTCTCTTTGTTTTGTTATCATATGACAAGTATCGCTGTCAAGTTTTCACTACAACTTCATTAAAATACCAAGCCATACACATGCACGATTTAACACAGCACAAGGAGGACAGGGACATATTTTTCAGTACTGCAAAATGGCATCTGCAGAATGTCTCAAAGGAATGACAAAGGCACTTCTTTGGCCCCAACAAAGAGAACAATGTTTCCACTAGGACACTACAGGACTATTGCATTTCGGGGTGGGGGGGGGTAGGCAATAAAAATTAACACAAAACAGAGCTGAACCAGTAGAATGACAGTCTGTAGGGAAGAATGAAAAGAAAGTATTGAGGGTGCAAGTTTCACTCGCAGCACACAAAACTGAGAGTCCTTACTGTTTTAAAAACTGGGCAATTTCAAATATTAAGTTTGAAAAGAAAAATTACAACTCCAAAACTGAGAAGAACATAAGACTACTTATCAGACCAACCAAGTCAACTAAGATTTTTAGGTTCATAAACACTGTGCTTCTAGAACTCATATTGCAAAAGGTAGCTTATAAACAAGCTATGGCAGTGTTATGCTGAACAACCTACACAGATCATTTCATTTCTCTTACCCACCCAGAAACGTAGTATCAATGCCTCCAGTGTACAGATAAGGAAAGTGACTCAGTATCACGCAGATCTAATCAATTCCAACTCTCTCCCTTATTAGCTAGACTTTGACTTTCTTCCCAAGACACTTTTATTTTAAATTTCAGGACTATCAACATCAAATAATATTACAAGGGTCAAAGACAAACTACTGTCCAAGAACTTTCCTGGCATATTACAATGGATATTATAATTTTACATATTACAATATTACATATTACAATAGCATATTACAATGGAACTAGAAGCTTAATAAACTGGGGATGAGGGATATTGGGAAAGACCCACTTTTAATCAACCAAGTAACATTTTCAAAACACTACTAAGAGAAGGGCTTAAGGGGGTGCCTGGGTGGCTCAGTGGGTTAACGCCTCTGCCTTCGGCTCAGGTCATGATCTCAGGGTCCTGGGATTGAGGCCCACATCGGGCTCCCTGCTCAGTGGGGAGCCTGCTTCCTCCTCTCTCTCTACCTGCCTCTCTGCCTACTTGTGATCTCTCTCCCTCTCTATGTCACATAAATAAATCTTAAAAAAGAAAAAAGAAAAAAGAGAAGGGCTTAGGAAACATCTTCGGGGGAAAAAAAAAAAGAATGCCACAGACCAGAATTAATTACAAAAAGTGAATATCTGAACATACTGGATGAAGAAAGATCATAGTCAGGACCTTACACTGATTGTTCCTCTTTTACATGAATTGTATGTACTTTATCTGCAGTAGATAGTATCCTAGATGACAATTTGAAGACTTTATATTGTGGAAAAAACAGTTTTAATGATAAACAGCAGACTCCAATTAAAATAAGTAGAACCAATGAACATGTTACCCACGGGGACATTTTTCTCATAATGATTTCTTTCTCATCAATTGTTAGCCCTACTTTGAATCTCTACCCAAGTAAGCTTCCTCAACTCGGGTTCTGATCACACCATTCATCTGTTTGGACAACCTTAGTTAACTGCAGAAAGAAAACCCAAATTCTTCTACGTGAAAGGCAGAGTCCTCCAGGCTCTGGCCGGATCCTCCTTTCCAAACTCTTTGCTCAGGTCTGTCCACGAAGAATTCTATTGTTGAGGAAAATCTACTCCAATCTGCAGGCTCATTCTGTGGGCCTCTTCTCAAAAGTCAGCCGGCTGCAGCACGCCCTTCATCTCCCCTACCACGGGGCCAGTGCAGCTCCCATGCTAGGACCTTGCCGAAGACCCCCCCACCACTGCCAGCTCAGTGACACCCTCTCCCTCTCCCCTTCTTTCCTCACTTTTCCACAAGCCAGGCCCTATGCCCACACCTCACCTACTAAATACATCTGTTACTCCTCTCTGTACCCTTCAGAGCAAAAAACACACCCCTATGCACAAAGTTATGCTTCATATGTTTTCGTAGAAAGAAATGAGGTTGTAAGAAAACACCTTTAAGAAACTTAAGCACGGGCGCCTGGGTGGCTCAGTGGGTTAAAGCCGCTGCCTTCGGCTCAGGTCATGATCCCAGGGTCCTGGGATCGAGGCCCACATCAGGCTCTCTGCTCGGCAGAGAGCCTGCTTCCTCCTCTCTCCTCTCTCTCTGCCTGCCTCTCTGCCTACTTGTGATCTCTCTCTCTGTGTCAAATGAATAAAAAAAAA